>JAPMOB010217982.1:0-32043 GCA_029875015.1 Lepomis gibbosus | reverse complement strand
AAAACGTTCACCGACACTTTTAGCAGACTAACTTTGGGGCAAACAGGATTTTCACACTGAAAAAAATATCTTCAAAATTTTATACCTTGTTAAATGGCGATTAAGACTTTTTAATACTTTTTAATGGCCTTAATTTTCGCAAAATTGATTTATCACCTTTTAAGACTTTTTAAGACCCCGCGGACACCCTGATTCAGTGTTGTGCATAAATGTGCTCAAACATTGTAGATTATTGATTTTGCTCATGTTTTTGGTGAACAGATCGTGTCTGTTAATAATGTTAATTATAGTGATACAATCTTCCTCAATAGAAATATACTAATGTTCAATAAATATTTGAGTCAAATTATTTGAATCACAAACAAATTAGCACTTTTTTTATTAAGTTATTTATTTTGTTGAGGAAAAGGGACTTAATTTTTCTCATGCATATTTGTTGTTTTGGATGTTTTACCTCAGCTCTGAAGTGATCCATGAACATGAACATGAACATGATCAACAGCAATATCACCATTTAAAATGCGTGCTCCGCTCATGGAAAACTGTGCTGCATATAAAATCAAGCGCTTGCCTAAACTTACATCCATGGGGCAGACTTAGCTGTGCGTGCATCCTCCTGCTGCAACAGTCCAGAATAGACGGCAAAGTCCACAAGTCTGCATGTTTTCGCTGCGCCACAACTGCTGGAGCTGAAAAGCAGCGGCTTGGCTCCGCAAAGAATATAAGTCTATTTTTGACGCAGAAGCCTCATCAAGCTGCGCAGAGCACATCATACTAGGTATGAAGTCAGCCAGAATAGCATAGTGAATATGATCAATTTTCAAAATAAAAACACCCTGTGCATACTACTCATCTAAAACAAAAAACACATTTAAGACAGACAAAAAAGGCTTTCCTACTGAATCATAGAAGTAGCACAAAAAGCAAGCACTGATTATCCAAATCAACAAAATCTAAACGTCAAACCTGAAAGTCAGGCGTGCAAAACACTCCGATTCTGAAATGCCCACTGCGGGAGATGCAGCCATGCAGACAACCGAACAAAACCAATAAACAACAAGCCAACAATGTGCTCAACTCCTGAAATGCATCTGAGACGCTTTCAGTGGAAGTTAATGCTGTGCAGAGGACGGGACAAAACCGTGGCGCAGCAGTAGCCGGACTCAGTGGACTTTACCATCACAACGCCTGCTCAACATCATGTCATGTCTGTCAGCCATTGCTGATGGACAATGGCATTGTCTATCTGTCCAACCCTAAATTGGTTAGAACTTGGATGGGCGGCCACCTGAGAATACCAGGTGCTGAAAGATGGAGAGGTACCAGTTCACGTCCTGGACAAAGCCGAAGGTGCCCTGGAGCAAAGCCCTAAACCCCTAACTGCTCCGGGTGCTAACTACATGGCAGCCTCCTCGTTCTGACATGTCTTCCTATGTTAATTGGTATAATAAAAACAGCAGAGTGTAAAAACTGAATTTCCCCTACAGTGATTAATAAAGTTGTCTTCTCCATCAGTAGTCAAAATACTGCACAGCTATGTGTAATACTAGGGGTGGGAATCTCTGGGCACCTCACGATTCGATTACGATTCAGAGGGCTGCGATTCGATTATAAAACGATTATCGATGCATCATATTTTTTCTATACAGGATCCCTGGATAATTACTAAGCATTTAATTTTGCCCATTAAAATCCAAAAGAAACATCTCCTAATAAGCTTAAAAGACTAGTTTGGATCCCTAATTTACTTCATCAACCTCAGCTCCATTGTCCCTCATTTCTTTAACATCCAGCTGTCAGACTCCTCTGAACACTGAAATATAATAATCAGGATGCAGCTGATAATATTACTTCATTACTAATTTAGCTAACGTTACATAAATAAATAAAATCTTTTTAGCACCTTTAACGGGACCCAAGGACGCTTTACACATAGTTACAGAACAACAAAAAGCCATTCAGGACTGAATGCCTGGTTAAAGAGCTGGGTTTTAGTTGATTTTTAAAGTGTCCAGACAGGGAGCGTTTCAGATCTCTGTGGGGATGAGTTCCAGAGGGTGGGGGCTGTGACACTGAAGGCTACAGACTTTTATTAACAGACACACAGCGACCTACGCTGCACGTTTAGTACCTGACTGAAACTAACTGCAAATATATTTCACCGCTAACTTTCACCGTCACGTTCTGGCTCTCGCTCTCTCTCACTCGCTCGGCCTCACATACAGTATAAACAGAGAGCTGCCGAGTGTCACCATGCTCGCAGTGTGCGACTTAAAATAATTACTTGCGCATTGACATTAATGATTGTGAGACACTTTGGGGTGGTTATTCATTCTGCAACGGTGACGAATACAGGGGGGCACTGGTCTCTCTGTGTGTGCGCTACGCAGACGGTCCGGGCGCTGCGCTTCCGCGAGTTCCACCTTTTGCGTTTCGTCAACATTACATTATCAATTAACATTTAAATAATCGATATTTTTAGACATTTGTTAATCGATTGATAATCTTCCACGTCTGCATCACGATGCATCTTAGAATCGATTATTTCTCCCACCCCTATGTAATACTATGAGACAGTATTTTACAATACTGGTAAGTTGTTACTGAAACAATGATTCATCCTCCATCTGAATAACCACAAGTAAACAGTAGATCTAAAACATTTATTTGACAAGTAATCTTTGCAAATGTGCGCTTGAACGTATTTGAGCAGCCAACACAGTTGGGGTATAACGGTACCCAAAAATCTCGGTTCGGTATGTACCTCGGTTTGTCCATGTGGAAACTTGGAATTTACATATGCTCCAAACACAAAACAAGCCTAATATATGATGTTATAGACTGCTTTCGGTGCACAGGTGCATCGTTCCGAATGTCCTGTACCCAAATAGTCCGGTACAAATACATGTACCGTTATGACCCTAGAACAGTATTTTTGCTAAATCATGTTGCATTGTGTTCAGTCAAATTCAAGTTTTCTGTATGTTTTTTTGTTGCAGCCCTCTGACACAACTGGGGTGTCAAAGCAGTGGCCTCACTGAAATAAATGAGAAGGCTGCGTTTTCTGATGCAGTGCTACAGCCAGCCTGAACATGGCTTCAACACATTCACCAAAATGCATCTCAATCACTGTCACATGCACACCTCTGAGGACACCCAAGTTATCCTGGAAAGCTGGATGAACTCGGAAAAAATGACACACTGGCCTCATTTGTCTGAACTACAGTTTGTGTCTGAAGTCCCTAATGAATTACAGAACAGGGTTCTTGTACCAGCCAATAGCAGAATATGACCTCCATTACAGCAAGCCAAGAATAAGAACTTGAAAATCTACAGCCCAAACAAGCTTCAATAAATGAGCCTTGATAAAGAACTCACAGAAGTAAATCATCTGTCTGAAGGCAATTACCCACAAAATATGAAGAAGGCAAAGTACAAAAAGCAGCATCAACAATAAGTGTAACAGTGGAGTGCTGTTAAAACGGACAGTGGGATGAATCACAACCTCTTTATAGCCACCCGTCTGGCTATAAAGACAGAAAAGAGCTGAGTAGTGGAAATGCATGTACTGGTCAAAAAGGGTGCTTAGATCCTTTGTGTTAGGTATATTGCCCCACAGCATGCTGGGGGAAAACAAAGTAAGGCTGCACGTATTGGTGAGCAGGGGTATGGGCATGGGCCCCGACTGATGGACCTCATCTCTTTGGTATTTAGGTATGCTTTTCCTTTTCATTCACATCCCACCCGCACAAGCGCAGACACCCATCTCCCCACAGTCCTACCCTCCCCCCTTCCTGTTGTTGCATTTCAATGTAAATGGGTGGATGAATGGCTGCAGCTGGCCCATCAAAAGGCCAGCCCTGCTGAAGGGCCTTGGTGATTGAGATTCAGCCAGGCCGCGCCACCTCTACCCTCCCCCACACAACACTTTGTCCTAACACCCTTACCCCCTTGTCTCAGCTTATTGCTTATGCTCAACAAGAAAAGGATGGCCAAGCACAAGAGGGCTTAAAGAAAAGTGATGTTGTCGTTTGCTTCTGCGCACAGCAGCTGTCAGAGTGAAGCAAAGTGGCAACCGAGCCAGACATATTTTATTTATCTTGGAGGAAGGGGGCAAAGGTTGGTTATGAACAGAACACAAAATCCTCTATCTCTACAGTGATGGGGACAGAAAAACCTGCATTCACATATATCGTGTTAACCATCAATTTGACGTAATGTTGGAGGAGGGTGCTGACAATGCAATTGGGGGAAAATTATGGCAAGTTGATTGCTCAAGAAAAACAATATTGTTTCAGCTCTGTAACAGTAAAACAGTGTTCACCATGAATGCTATTATGCACGCACAAAGCACTCGCACACACACTAGGGCTGAACGATTAATCGTTTTTAAATCGAAATTGCGATTTGAATGCTAATCGTGAAGACAGTAATTAAAATGGAGGGTTAATTATACAGCGCATCTGACCGGTTTTAATCAGTCATGCATTTACAAATTCATTCTGTCATCCTTGTGAGACAGATCTGCGGACCAATCACAAGCGTCATGCATCTCCTGTTATGGTCCTACTCACCAATCAAAGCGGCCAGAGGATGTGTACATTTTACAACAGCAAACGAAACTGAAGGAAAACGTGGGATAACACAGTTTCTGAGTTTCAAAAACTACTGGTGGTGGTGTGTACCACCATCAGTAGACCCCACCAAAAACCAATGGCCTGCAGCTCTTTACCTAACCATTTAACAATGGTTAAAATGTCCCAGCATAGATTTAGACCAGCTTCTTACCTCAATAATACCCAACTAACCTAATGGCCCTTTCCACATTTAAAGCAATTTACACTTCAATTCACTGAAGCCTCTAGTTATGAAAACAGATTGGATGTGATGAGTTAGCATTAACAAAATATAACATCAGAAAAGATTTTTAATTCTCACTTTCACTCTGACACTGCGATGTGTACATGCTCTGTTTTATAACACAGCTTACTAGAAGGGTTTTTTTTAAAAAACATATGGGCGGGCCACCTTAGCTTTAGATAGGCATGGAAAACCCTTGAAAGGCCTTAAGATTGGGGAGGGGAAAAACAGAGAAGGTAAGTGAGTCCAGGCAAGCAAGCCTGTCTTTTTCCCTCTGTGTCAGCAACAGACTGAACAGACCAGAACAGCCGAGCCCAGAGGGACACACCACACAGACTGTCTCAGCCATCAGCTCTCAGACCTGGCCGACTAACCTCAGAACATTTCAAATGCCACGTATGGATAATACATCATTCCATGCAGCCTCCTGCTCAGCAGCACATCCAATCAAAACACCAACTGTTGTCTCCAGATTTGCACCACCCCTTATTCATGCCTGCCCAGACTGAGGCGCAGAGCCATTTGCTAATAGTGTTACCTTCTCAGGTTGTCTCACATGCACAAACACTGAGAAAAGTCTTGCTTTTCATATCCAAGACTTTCACTATTATCATCCTTCCTTAAGAGTCACCTGTTGGGAATTTCAACATTAGCATGTCTATGAAAAATATGTTAACCTACTAAGAAGATGTGTCAGCATTTGGGAACATTGTGATTCAAACTTACAATGGCTGAACACATTTTGAGTAAGTCAGAATGAAACTAAAAGTGTAATCAAATGGTACTCTGTAGGCCTACATTTACTAGGCCATCAGATTGAAAACTTTGACCAAGCTCTACAAATCCAAATTCCCTAACAAACACCCCTTTAAACAAATCTTTAGTAGATCTATTACAACTTGTTTTTTAATGGTTCTTTTCTAATCTTCAAATGAACATGTGTTTATTCACCTTACCGAAAGAAAATATTAAATATTAAATATTAAACCCTGCCAGTCTGCTCCTGTGTGATACAAGTTTTGAATTTTCTGAATAGCCAAAATTATTATTAAGCGTATCAGTAAAATTCCCTTAAAAACAAGAGCACAATATATTCCTTTTCCATGCTTCGATCAGAAAGATCAAAAGCTAAGACTGTAAAAAGCACATTTCTGGAGAAGCAGCAGCATGCCAGAATGGAGAACATTTCCCTTTGATGTGCAAGAGACTCAGGGAAGAGAAAATATTATCAAGAGCCGTGCAGCGGAAGGCTAGGAAGTAAGCACAACCTAACAAGAGTTAAAGATGCTGTCAACCATCAGGACCTCCTAAACCCTGAAATGAGGCTCTACGGTCCCTGAGGAAAACAGCAGAATTGGGGCCCGCCATTTTGTTCCATTTTGCTTCGAGGATAGAAGAGGGGGCAAAGGACTAGGCTGAATTTCAAAGGGCTTCAGATGCCATTTGAGTATCCGCAGAGATTGTGCTGGTAGAACAGCAGCTATAAAAG
Organism: Lepomis gibbosus; assembly: GCA_029875015.1. Lineage (NCBI taxonomy): Eukaryota > Metazoa > Chordata > Actinopteri > Centrarchiformes > Centrarchidae > Lepomis > Lepomis gibbosus. Next base: position 25,694 of record JAPMOB010217982.1, on the reverse strand, counting down.
ATTTACACAACTCTAACAGGGAGGATGAGAGAGAAACTGAGACAGAGAATGGAAAAGAAAGGCAGGGACAGACAAAGAGGGGCAAGAAACAGGAGTAGCCACGCTTGTTTACCTAAAAGGACCACACTCTCAGCACAGAAGGGGGAGGGGAGAGCCTGCATGGACAGAAGGCAGGCAGAGTGGTGCTGGAGTTGCAGCTTAAGGCTTATTCCCCTCTTACAACTAGCACGAGTAGCTGTTTTACTCTTCTATTTGAAACTCAAGCCATATTCAGGGAAGAAACTGCACAATGTACTGTTTCGTAGTGTGAATGCCACAACGATTTCTAGACTCCCATCAAAAGACAGCTAGCCATGTTGTCTGAACAGCACAGTGATCAGCCAACGCTGAAACTCGTGTAGTCTGCACAAGCCTTATGTTCTAGTGTTGTCACAAAACTGGAATTTCTAACTTCCATTCCGATACCTTAAAAAATATCAGTATTCTATACCATTATCAATACGCCAACCTTGATTAAATTAAACTGGTAAATTATCTAATCAACTTAGAAATTAAGTAAAGTTAACAGCTCTGTGTGTTAAGCAGAAATGCATCAGTTAATTTCTGACATTGGTCAAAGTATTTTCCCATCAACTGAAACTTTGCTGTCTTAGTTTCCTACAACTTGATAGCTCTGAGGGGGATTAGCTTAGTTTAAAAAATTACAAATGTCTGTTGGAACAACAACAGGACAGCTAGCTTATCAACAACTGTTTACTGCACCATTTTTTAAATAATTCTCTAATGTTGACAAGGGGGACGTCTACAACCTCTCAAGGTTCTTTATAGAGGTCGGAGTGTCGGTCCTGCAGGTGCTTTAATCAATTGGTTTTGTTAACATCTTTCATTAATATTGTGTGTCAACTCACTGTCAGGGAGAAGAGCATTTTCTGTATCCATACTGCGGAAAATGAGTATTAAAACCGTTTAAAATATTTAGAATTGATACTATGTACAAACATGTAAGATGCACTAAAAAATCCAGTCATAAATTGGATGGGGAAATGGTAATATTATGTTGTTTAGTCATTTTCAAGCAGTACCTTAATAAAAAAACAATCATAGACTGACTATTTTTGCCAAATGATGTGTTGATTGTAACTTGAATCAAATCAAAAAGACAAGAGAAGGGCTGACAACCAGGCGGTCTATTACCTTTATTTATCCACTTAGGTCATAAACTGTCACCAGTAATCACAAACACTCATTTACAATTATATGAAAAAATTGACTGTTCTCATATTTGAGAAGTTTGGCATTTGTACCCAATACATCACTGAGATTATTGATTAAGGGTGAGATTCATTTTCTGCTGACTAAGTGATTAAATATTCCAGCGCATGATAGGAAATGTCTCATAAACTCATTGTACCGAACATTTTACTTAGCTAACAACCTTTTTAAACTTTCATTTAAAATAATGAGTGTCTAAATAAATAATTCCTCTTTAAAACCATTATTTGACCTCTGAATTTTCCCCGCTTGCTTTCTAGATGAACAATTGCTGGTAAAAGGTAAACATGCAATCAATTCATACACAGGCGTCTGCCATTGCAAACAAAGAAAGGAAGTGGTGGGACAAATCCTTACAAACCAGTGACCAGTTAAAAATTTCAAACAATTGCCAGGATGGCTAGCAGTAATCAGCAATCAGCTTTTGGTTGCCATGGATAACAGACGGGTTGGCATGTTCCATTCACTTTTAGCTGGACAATAATGGTCCAGCTTAAATGTAAGAATAAAGATAGCCAGGCACACATACAAAGGATTTCAGGAAAAACACGTGACTAAAACTGACAGTAATGGTGTTAATACGTTTGCGAGTCATTTAGTAAATTACAGTAGGCAGAAGGAAGACTGGCACGGTCATTAACGAGAATATAGTAAATCTGGCTGCTGAATAGTTAACATGCAGAGTCATATTCTGAAGCTTGATGTGTACTGTGCAACTACTGCAGTGCTCTCTGCATCTGCTTATTTTTTAATCTGCCCTCTCTTGTTTATCATCCCTGATATGCTTTGATGTTTCGGTAACACTTCTTTCATTTGGGTTCAACGGTCTCAATACTGGTACACAGGAGGTTATTCATGATTCTTAATAAACTTTACAAAGGGAATTGTGTGTCGCAGTTGTGTTATTTACATGTAAATTTGTTGTTCAAATGTATGCTTAATCTGGGTCGTGGAAAATAAACATGCCTCCTGATGCGACTGAGGATGGTAAACCACTCTCAAGTAACAAATTGATCTATCTATATGCTGGCAAGATATAAGTACAGATAGATGTAGATGCTGTAGGTTTTGTTTGTGGGTTGTGTGTGTTAAGCGATACATTAGACAAGGTGGCACTGATAATGGTAACACACGCACTCAAAAGCCACCTCGAGTAACTGAACGCCTGCCTCTAGCATCCAGGCAACATCATCTGTGCCAGTAGCAGTGTCGCGTGTAAGCTTACAGGCAGGTAATTCGCAGACTCTGCATGAGCAGCCTGCAGTTCACTCGGTGCTCTGGTGAAAGGGTGCACTTGAACAGTTTATCAAACAACTACAACAGGCAGCGCTCATTTTCAGGTTGTGGTAGGTGACTATAAGGGCTTGCGTTGGCTGTCTGATAAATTGATGAAGTGAATCCCTTCATCAGAGCACACTGGGAAGTGATCAAACCATTAAATCTGACTATGGAGTATGAGACAGACCGTTTCTTGTAGATTAGTCATGAAAAAACAAGAATCATGCAAGTTTTTTTCTTTTGTATCAAGCATCAAAAACATTGCATGTGTGCTTCAGTTAATTTGTCTGACTTTATATCGTACGTCCTGCAGTGTGACTATTGCACATTTGCATGTCGTAATGTCAATGTTGAAACGCTATATCATACAGCCCTACACTGGACATGGTCATAATGATCAGCACGCTGTCCTGTGCAACTGTTACTACCATCCAAACAACAAGAGTGTCTTGTGCTTTTACTTTTGTTGTGTTTTTGCAACGAAGCAGTTGAGTTTCTCTTTAACTCAGCCTTTCAGTCAGCTTCAAAAAATATGTGGTAGACCACCAGAGATTCAGACAGGCAACAAACATCTTTAAAAAGACAAATTAAGATCGAGGACGAGAGCCAGAACAATCAGGCAGGTTTAAGACACATCTTTGTGTACAAAACTTGTTCTGTCTTACAAGAGCCACTGTTAGGCCCTGATCAACCTGCAAAATCTGAGGCGCACCGCACTGCCTTTTTAGATGACACCTACAATTTGTTTTTCAAAAAGCAGCTTGCTGCAACCACAGACCTGTCCTTAGCCTAACCATGATTTTGCTGTGAAGTAAACTCACAAATCTGATTTGATTGGACAATGGGAATAATGCAAATGACATCACACACTTTTCTGAGTTGAAGTTCTGTCAACCCAAGACGGTTAGAAAACTCCTGCAAAAACAAGACGCCCAGGTTACACGAGCAGCACACAAAGTGCTTCTTGCCTACAGAAAACAACTGGAAAAAGACGCCTCTTGCTGCAAAAAGCAAGCTCTATCTGATCAGGGCCTTGGGCAGTAGAAGACCAGAAACACAGAAACATTGCTTACTTTTCTGTTACACAAAACCTGTAACCCTGAGCTAAAATCACAGCTCATGACCTTTCTGACCCCAGCAGAACTCCATTTCCTGCAGGCAGAGGGCACGGTGTAATTCTCTGGTACTACTTAAAGGAACAGGGGCATAATCTAGCCCTCACTAATGGGAACCAGATAGAATATAAAGTTCAGGGGTGTAACGTAAGTATGGCAATTATCCTTTGTTATGACAAGATGTAGTTTAAAATAAAATTCTAAAATATCTCAGTAAGTTTCCTATGTATTATTATTATAATAATAATAATAATAATAATAATAATAATAATAATAGATAGAAAAATGTGCTTAATTAACTGAAAAATGCAACATGACATTTCACCATTCTTTGTTTAGAGGAATGCACACCATAATCGGTCCCCACTACTGTCCTGGACTGGCTGCAATAGTCTTAATAGGATTCAACACTATAAATTATTCCAAAAGAAAGCAATTAAAAAGGTATACAAGTGTCCACTACATAACAGACATATGTGTACAGCTTATAATGCCAAAGAACAACATATTCAACTATCAAATTTATTGACAGACCCTGTGACACAATGATAACATTTCATGTTGAAGAGAAACTTCCGCTTCAATAAGATTTTCATTGTATGTGTGTGTAGGGGGGTTATCTTTTTCTTCACAATGTAAACACACATCCGTGACATATAATAATTTATCAGAGATAACATTTGTTAGGAATCCTGGAAAAAAACACTGTTTATATTTAAAATCCCACACGGAATAGGGCATGTGAAACCATTTGATTTGAGGCTTTAACTATAGCACAGAGAAATAGGACCTACGCAAGCTCATGGGAGACAGAGATATGCATCACTGCCTCTGCAGTGTAGTCAACATGAACGCCCCAACAAGCTAAAACACTCTCTGTATCTGGTGGAAAACACCACCAGCGGCACTGCAGTGTTTTCCTCAGCATTGGTACTGCACCAAAGTGGAGAGCTTCTTCTCCATATTTCGTTTCCTCTTCAGCTCATCTCAAATCGCACCATGTTGTTCCCCTCCTTTACATGTTATTTAACACAGAAAACACAGGCACTGACGGCACTGAACTAACTTAGGTAATTCTGACAGTTATCCATCTATATAACCGACTGTTACTACTAACTATATACAGACAATTCCTGACAAATCCATTCTGCCTGTGGGCATTGCAAAGAACTATTCTTTAAATAGCCACACAAAGCACATGCATTTTCTTCAGGGGTTGCAGTTGTAGCTGACAATCTTATTCATTGCTTTCCTTTCAGACAGGCTTTTAGCACATCCATTTTGCCTTAGTGCTGGAATAGACAAGCAACTGGACAAGACACTGTGCTTCATGACAGGAATTTATGACGCTGGGCACAGCAGGTAGATTAGTATTGTTTTAGATCAACAAATATAGGTCAACATTTGGATGATTTGGATTATCACCCCTCCTGAGAAATGTAATAATAATTGTTGTGTGGGATATTGCAAGTGCCCTTTAGTGCTAATCATGTGAGTGTGGAACAAATCTATGCCATAACATTACTCTAGATTTCTTATTATTACTTTAGAGGTGTAAATGAATTTATTTTTGCTCCCAAGACAAGCCTTACAAAACACACGCACAAGGCTGATCTGTTTGTGTGCATACGTGCACGCCTGCTATGTAGTTCGGCAGGACTAGTTGCTTGCTCAAAACATTTGAATTCTTAAATATCAACACACCACCAGTATCTATCCCAGCATACACGGGCAATGACTAATAAAGATGGCCCACGATACATATATCGTTATTTCGTGTGCTAGCTTACATGTGTAATTTAGCACACGAAATGTATGCATTTTGACCAAATAATAAAAACACAGCTAAGCGTAACGTTAACGATAGAAAGGATGTGTTCAAGAAGCCGAGCAGCGTGCTAAACAACCTTTGTGTATTTCCAGTGAAAACAAAGGTGAATTGTATAAATATATAACCATAAAGCTCATTTAACCTTAACAAATCAAAATATTGCAATTGTCCTTTGTATATAACACACATCAACCCAGTTAACCACGGGGGCAGCAATAGTCAGTTTGTTGTTGTTGACGCGTTAGCTTTGCAGGAGTAGTAAAATGCGACTCACCTCTGTCTGAATTTCCAGAAATTCAAAAAAGTTATTTGAATCTTTAATGTTTAGTCTATGCCGCGATGTTTTCGGCCAATGCTGGATGGTCCCATTTGTTGACGTCGGTTCAGTACAGACTGGTCCGGAGACATCCGCATAAATTCGCGACGACCATCGCGGCTCAAAAGCAGTTCACTAGAATCGCGGCTAGCGCTAGCTTGTTAAAACCGTGTAGACCAACAAACAGACGTCCAAAGAAAACAATAAAATATCCACGAAAACGCGTTCACAGCGTAGCTACTTCATCTTCAGCACAAACTACGAACCCTTCACACTCCATTCGTACGACGGTAGTCTTGCTTGGGTGAACGTAAACCATCAAAGGATCATATTTTGTTTCAGTTTAATCCTCTCCGCGAACCCATTCGAGCGGTATCGAGCGGCCTTTGACTCTGGTGTGTGGACGCTCAAGGCGGAAACGCTTCGGGAATGATACGAGCGTCCTGATTGGCGCTGGAGCTGTAGGCGGTTACCGTTACCGCACACAGTGAAACAGACGCCATTTTGGATCCACATAGCATCTTGTTCGCTTCAGAACAAACGCAAGCAGGGCGCCAACGTGGCTGAACGTAGTTCATAGTTTCAAATGCATGAGACCACACTCCATTATATAGTTGGAGACCAAGAAAAGGAAATGGAGTACAGGCACTGGGTGCACTCGTTTTCTACATGTCTAGGAACCTTAAATTTAGGTTATTGGGACTCGTTGTTTATATAAATAACCTATGAAAAAATAGGTTATTTATAATGCAAACACTGAAGTGTACAGCGAAACGTGCACTTAATATTTCTAAGTATTTCATTAAGCTGCCAACTAAGTCACCCACACAAACGTTGTATTAAATGGCACCACTGCCTATCTCACGTCTCATAAAAGGTATAATCTCAGGCGTCCGTATTCGCCACATATTTTGGCCCTTACCAAGATCTAAGGTTTGTTTTCGATAGATTGGGTCAGAGGAGACAAAGTTTGTTAGAAAGCGGGGCGTGCTGGTCAACCGAATTAACGCACAAGTGGTCAAAAGGAAACGCGAAGGAATGAAACGAAGGCTCCCATTGGCTCAAAGAAAAATAATCTCTACTCTTATTGGGTTATGTAATGTGTCTCTCAAGCGAACCTGTGCACATCGCTTGACATGACACTATAGCTTTGATTATTTACAGCAGCGATCTGCATGTTTTAAAAAGACTCCACCAGCTGATTTCACTGACTGTGATATTTAAAGTAAATAAGAGGATGTATTAAAATTATTTGCTGAGGTAATTCTTTGAAATGAAAATCGTCAAAATCTTTGGGTTTGGTACATAGTCCAAAGAATCTCTAGCGCAAAACATGTGATTTTTAACTGTGTTCATATGATCTATGGTTTACTGAATCCTGAGCTATAATCTATCAACCAATAGCGCACTCTGCTGGAGCAGTACTGCTATGGTCTCAACAAAAAATAGTCTTAGTTACTGACACTTTAGTCACAGGTTTCAGAGTCACATAGGCTAAATATGCTGAACTGAACATATAATCTATATAATATAAATTATTTCTGACTCTGAATCATCTGATGAGGTGAAATACTATTATTTTGACTATTTGCATCATTCCTGTGTAGTGTATCTAGGTATGCAATACACATGAAAGAATCTGCCATTTGTATGCTTTTAATAACATAAGACACCTTACACCACACAACTGTCACTCAACACAAGACAAACCCTGAGCCCAAAGAGGCTCAATATTAAGGGCAAATGTGAACCAGTGTTTGTCTCCAGTGCGCAGTGAGTGTGCGTACCCGCATGTAGCATAAGTGCGGGTTTTACTGCATTGTACATGTTCCATGTTAGCTTAAAACTTGGACATATTTTATCAGTAATAAGAATCTAAGTTACAGTTTACTGCATAACAGGTTGCAATATTATTTGAGACTAGAGAGTTCAGAGGTAACATCGCGTTGTATAAAACCTGCGCAAACCTCTGCGCAGCTGGTAGGTCCTTGATGAACACAAAGAAAGGTTGAAGTTCAAAGTTCGAGGCAAAGATGTTTTCGAAAGACTACGAGATGCGCTAAACTGTATTATTCAACCTACAGCACAGCTAAAACAATCTCCACAACAATGATAACTACACAATGACGATATTCAGATTTAAATTATATACGTACTGTTTTTGCTTCCCTTTCCGTGTGCAGGAAGTTCGGAAGGGATAACGTATTTGCAGTGTTGATTTCGAGGTGACATCTTTGCTCGGCTGCACGGTTGAATAACATAGCAAGCTAGCTCTGAACGGAGGTAACAGTCAGAGGTAAACAAACGAGTTTGAAAACACAGATTTGGTATCATAGAAACCTGATAGCTATGGCAAATTTTAAGTTAATATACTGCATTCAGTGAGAATAGACACTATGTCAGCTTTGTTGTTCCAGCACCGCGCTGGCCTTTGTAGAAAATACAGTAGAGGTTTGTTGTGGACGCTGTCCAGGCAAAACTCCCGAATTTTAGCTAACAGACCAATATCCAGCGATAGTGTTAACAATGTGCTGTCCAGGAAGATGCTTCTGTCCAAATCGGAGCGGACACCTACAAGTGAGCCACATAAACTCATTCAGGTAAGACAAATTACACCAGAGACTCAACAGACATGACAGGTTGATGGATGCCTTTCTAAATAACGTTACAATCAAATTGCTGCGTGAAATCATGGTTGGTAGTGGTAAAACTGTTAGTGGTGTGAGTAAAATCTGTATACCAGGAGTTCCTCATTGACACTATTAGCCTTGCAGTGTAAATTAAAGTTTTAGTGATTTCCATTAGACATACCTATTGGCAAATAAATCTAGCTTTCTCCCTGAGCTTGAAATGAGATCTTTTTTTCAATTGCTACCATGCAATGGTCAAAACTAAAGACACTTTTTACAAACTCTTCAAACAGTCTGCATTAACAACATACATCTTGGCGAAACAGTTAATCTCATCTCCAAAACTCACGCAAACCACCAAAACACTTCAGACATGTCTCAGAATAAGCTCGTTCGACACTGGCAACAATTCTCACTCAGGAAGCATTCACTGTCACTCATAATACATAGAACAAAAAGAGTATCAACAGGGAGCATAACATAAATGATGAATTTTTATCATAGAAGATTGAATGATTTTCACACATATCAGTATTTTACAATACAATAAGAAAAGCAAATGTTCACTGTATTGACTGTATTAAAGTATATGTAGCAATAATAAATCAGACATTCAGAAATTTGCTTTAATATAATTTACAGTATTATTCATCATTGCATATAATAATTTACTTGCGAAAAATATAAAAATTAAAAAAAATCAGTTCTGCAGTATAGTTTTTCTTAATTTTTCAGCGCAGTTACTTGGGCACTTATGGCACATTGACCACAACCTGTAATTCATGTACCAACTCCTTGAACCAAGTCACATTTCCTGCTTTACACTCAGATTGCAGTTCTAAACCACACTTTTTTCAAAACACACAGTTCGCTATTTATGCAAATATTCTGCCAAGACTGCTATATATTTCAGCTTGGTTACTGAGAAATGCAGGACATTTGTCATCATTCTGTTTTAAATGTGTTTGTAACAGTTTTGGACACAGAATGTTACTTCAGTTTTGACCAATGCATGTTAGCCATTGAGAAAAATGTAAATAGTAAGGATCACAAGGTGACTGTTTCTTGAAGTGGTCTACTGACATTGACAATCATTGGCACCTATTAGTGGTGTTAAGGGTGTGCCCATGCATTCACAATTAAATGTGAACTCTTGTTTTTTTTTCTCCGTCTGATGATTATAACGATGAAAGTGTTATTCTACTGTGGTAGTTCTTTAAATCTGAAATTACATAATTGTTTATTGCTTCTGCTTGGTGGTAAATGCATCGTATTGTATGTACAGCACTTGTTTTTAATTCCACTTTTTCAACTATTTTGTCCCAATGTTCCCATTGTAGAGTCTTCTCCACAGACCCCTGGGTCCTGGCATGGGGGGAATTACTAAAGAGTTAATCAGGGGCAACCTGCTGAGGAACCCTGTTGGTTTGGCAAATCTATTAGGTAAACACTTGGCTTTATTGACCTTTTATAATTTACTTGGCTACTTATGCCTTATAGCTACTTATGATGAAAAATATTTTGATTTCAGGTGCAATTAACTTCTTCAGTACTTCGCAATCTAAAAAACAAAAAAATGAAAGTAATGGACCAAAGGGAAAAACTCCAGAGGAAGATGAAGGTAAGCAATTGCTTTAGCTCTTGGCACATAGCACATCTGGCTGTGATCTTAACTTCTTCCTGTGATTCTTTTAATTCTCTCCTTCTAACATAATCCGCCTCACCTTTCAGAGGAGAAGAAACGTCGTGAGCAGGAGGACCAGATGTACAGGGAGCGCCTGCGGACCCTCTTCATCATAGCGCTCATCATGAGCCTGCTGAACTCAATTAATACCAGTGGTGGCAACATCTCTTGGAATGACTTTGTCAATGAGATGTTGGCCAAGGGAGAGGTGTCACGCGTGCAAGTCGTCCCTGAGAGTGACATTGTAGAAATCTACCTTCATCCTGGAGCAGTTATCTTTGGGAGGCCTGTATGTTGTGCACGATTTAATGCAAACATACAAAGTGGCGTCTGAAAATGACAGCAGATGTGCATGCTGACCTCTCTTTTCTTGCAACGTTTCTTGCTTTGCAGAGGCTGGCGCTCATGTACAGAATGCAGGTTGCCAACATTGACAAATTTGAGGAGAAACTGAGAACTGCTGAAGAAGAGTTGAATATTGACACTAAGGACAGGATACCGGTGTCCTACAAACGCACTGGATTCTTTGGAAAGTAAGAACGTGACCTTTCTCGGAGCAGGCTTTAAATCAAAAGAAATCAATTCATATGGTGTCTGCATGAGTTGAACATTTTGAAGGGATGTTATCTACATACAGAATAAAAGAATGTGTTAACCACAAAAATATAATCCATTAACTTGGATTATTTCTCTCATTAGTATTTTCAAAAATAACCGTTATTATGTGTTGTAACCATAATGCCTTTTTGTTTCTTTGAGTGTTTGTGACTGGAATATCCACTTAAACAGTTAGATCTGTCAAATACCTACCTGCTGGCCCTCAACTCCAACTGTATTTTTATTTGTTTTGAACTCTGATTTCCTCCTACTTTAAAGTGACAACAACTCAATGCAATATCTTTATTTCTGTTCACTTTGCAGTGCAGTCTATGCTCTGGGGATGGCTGCCGTTGGTGTGGCTATTCTCTGGTATATCTTTCGGCTAGCGGGCATGGGGGGCAGAGAGGGCGGCTTCAGTGCTTTTGTGAGTGAAACCACTTAAGCAAATTGGAATGCGTACATTTAGGAAAACATTGTGGTCCACTGATTCAACTTAAGCATATTAATTGCATGTTACAACACAACAGAATCAGCTGAAGATGGCCAAGTTCACCATCGTTGACGGCAAGTCTGGTAAAGGTGTGAGTTTCAAAGATGTAGCAGGCATGCATGAGGCAAAAATGGAAGTGAAGGAATTTGTTGACTACCTCAAGGTAAGAAACCGGACTCACAGTGATGTTGGTCTTGTATTGTACTTTAGCCATGTAAAGCAAACATTTAATATTCAATCCCAATTAAGTAATATAAGGATTAGTGAATCTAATTGATGGTATAGTTCAACCTTTGCTACAATATATACTTGATGTACTGAAGTCCTTCGTATCTAGCAGCCAAATCTGTCATGAGTAAAACTTTTAGTGTCCCCATTGCAGCCTATTTCTTACCACAATGTTATCTATTGTCAGAATCCAGAGCGATACCTCCAGCTGGGAGCCAAGGTTCCCAAGGGTGCATTACTGCTTGGGCCTCCAGGCTGCGGGAAGACCCTGCTGGCTAAGGCTGTAGCCACTGAGGCTCAGGTGCCCTTTCTGGCTATGGCTGGCTCTGAGTTTGTGGAGGTCATTGGAGGTATGTAAAGACAGCACCAGCAATTAATATGGCACATAGCCGACCAACATACAGGCAAAATAATGCCGATAGTCAATATAGAGAGTAGTAGTTGTTTTGATATCTTAAATGTCTGTTTCTGTGTTTCAGTGCAGGAATATACTGACATTTATTGAACAATTCTGACTTTTCTTGATGTATTAGTATTATTGATTAGAGGAATGCTATTTCTTTCTTGGTCATAATACACACATCCCACATTGTTTTTCAGTTTTGTTATGTGTAAATATCATCTTCAAAATTCTATCACACCCACCAAAAAATATATTGTGATGTTTGATTTTAGGCCTTTATATGTCAGCCTGATTGGAAGGTCCCTTTTTGAAGATGCTGTATGTTATGGCTGAGTTTCGACGTGATTTACATTGTTTGTGTGTAGGCCTGGGTGCTGCTAGGGTCAGGAGTTTGTTCAAGGAAGCTCGAGGCCGAGCCCCCTGCATTGTCTACATCGATGAGATTGACGCTGTGGGAAAGAAGCGCTCCACCAACATGTCAGGCTTCTCTAATACTGAAGAGGAGCAGACCCTCAACCAGCTGCTGGTAGAGATGGATGGTTAGTAAAACTTAGGATTTCGGAGCAGTTTGTTGTCATCCACTGCAGTTTCAGATGGAATACTAAAACTTTGAACTCTTCTTATTTGCAGGAATGGGAACAACAGACCACGTCATTGTCCTTGCGTCCACTAACAGGGCAGATATCTTGGACAATGCTCTCATGAGACCGGGCAGACTGGATAGGCATATCTTTATAGATCTGCCCACACTGCAGGTAGTCTTGAGCACACACACACTAGGGCTGCACGACATTGGAAAAAACTGACAATACAATATTTTTCTTCTCTGCGATTTATATTGTGAAATGAAAAAATACAGGAATATTCACCGGAAGACTTCACTTGCTCTAATTTAAATAAAATAAGCATCCTACAATTATTTGGGTGATTTGATAGGTCTGAAGGCTTTTTGAGTGCAAACTATCCTTTCTTGAGCGTTAATGCAGTAAACATATTTTTAACTAAATGATAAAAATAAATTAAAGAGCAGCTATACACTAGCCCCCTGAGTGCTTTACAAAAGTTTCATTGTTATTGTTGGGTCGCTGTGCATGCAGAGCCTGCTTGTCAGTCATTAGCAACAAACTTTTTTTTATCCAAGAACCATTAAATCGATTTTAATTATGTTCCATCAGACACATTTCTCTTGCAGAATAGTCATGGAAAATGAGAACTGTGCAAGTTTTCCTTTTGTATACGTCAGCAAAAAAGTTGAGGTGCTTGAGCTTATTTGAATTACTTGACATTGCGTTCTTCTACAATATGACTATTGCGCATGGGCACATTGCAATAGCGATGCTAAAACAATATATTGTGCAGCCCTAACACACACACACAGTTGCCAGCAACATAAATTAAAGAGTGGTTTAGTTACTGTATTATATTTACTTATCAGATTTGAACACCTTTTATGAAAAAAAATCTGTTGCAGTGATGCTGTTGCAGAAGTGAAATCAGATCTCCTGTTTTTGTGCACACTTGTTGGTTTTTTATTATTGTAAATCAAAACTGTTTTTATTTTAAATGTAATTTTACATTTTCATTGTTGTTGCTCAGGAGAGGAAGGAGATCTATGAGCAACATCTGAAGATCTTGAAGCTGACCCAGCCAGCTAATGTCTACTCTCTGCGTCTGGCTGAGCTCACCCCAGGCTTCAGTGGTATATACATATTTACTTTGTTTTATCCTCGTGTAAATGAAACCTCTGTTGCCAACCCACTTTCTGCCTTCAGGTGCAGACATCGCTAACATTTGTAATGAGGCTGCCCTGCATGCTGCCAGAGAGGGCCACAAGTCCATCGATACCTTTAACTTTGAGTATGCAGTGGAGAGAGTAATAGCAGGTACGATTATGCAAAAACTGTATTGTGGGAAAACATAAATGTCTCAGTTGCCACTCTGGCACAAGCTGACATATAGTGTGCATTTTTATGTCTTCAGGAAGCGTAAAGAAGAGCAAGATCCTGTCTAAAGAGGAGCAAAGGGTGGTTGCCTTTCATGAGTCTGGACACGCCTTAGTGGGATGGCTACTTGAGCACACAGAGGCAGTCATGAAGGTAAGCACACTCCTTCTCCTCACTGTAGTGTAGGCTTTTATTAGAAATATGAGACATGTCCTGTGTAAAGACAGTCTTTAAACTGAGAAGTCATACAGAGCAAAGTTTTGGCACTTCCCATAGTGTGGCAGAATTGATGCTTATATTTTTTTAAATTATATATGTATATTTGTATTGGAGAGTAGAGATCAATGTCCATTAAAATTCAGTCAGACGCCAGATCTAAATAAATCAGCACCAGCACTGCTTCATCATGTATTTGCTCCATAAGACGTTCACATATCTGACTATCAAAGACAGAATGAGCAGGACATCAGACTAGGTGTTAAATGTTCAGCACCCAATTAACATGTAAGTGGTTATTGGTTATCAGATGGGCTGCCAACACTGAAGTCTAATGCCTCTTTACACTGTTGACCAATCTATTGCAGGAGGGAACAAACACTGAATACACAGTGTGAAAGACAAAAAATGTTTGGACAATATGGATGGACAAATAAAAAGGCCTAAAACAGTCATTTAAAAAAAGAAGCAAAGCTCCTGCTTCAGGACCATTCACTTCACTATTTTAAAAACTCTTGTTTAAATCACAGATTCATCATGTGTTGTGTTTTTCAGGTGTCCATTGCCCCGCGGACTAATGCAGCCCTGGGATTTGCCCAGATCCTACCTCGTGACCAGTACCTGTTCACCAAGGAGCAGCTGTTTGAGCGGATGTGTATGGCTCTGGGAGGAAGAACTGCTGAGGCTATCATCTTTAACAAGGTTACAACAGGTACACTGTAATCACAGCCTGCTCACATGCATCACTTTCTTCCAATGAACGCCTCTCACTTTTCCTGCTGACTGTTTTCAAATAATTTTGCACTTACAATTGGTTGTTCATTGTATTGTTTTTTTCTACTGATCACACATCAAGTCTGATCAACACTCAGCTCTGATTAGGAATTTCAGTCAAGTATCTAAAATGATAATGTATGAAAGTCCAAGTAATCTCCTACACTGTGTAGTATAACTTGCCACCCAGTGGGATTGTAACCCAAAGTTAATTATCCTCACTCTGTGTCCCCAGGAGCTCAAGATGACTTGCGTAAGGTGACTCGTGTGGCCTACTCTATGGTGAAGCAGTACGGCATGTGTGACAGTCTTGGCCAGGTCTCGTTCCCAGACACAGAGGAACAAGGTGCCATTGGACGCCGTCCTTTCAGCCAGGGCCTGCAGCAGCAGATGGACCACGTGGGTTCTAAAATTGGATTTGTTCTCTGTTCTCTGGTAGCCCAAATTAGCACAATGTTAATGAGTTTTGGTTATAAATTTGACAGCACTTGTCATTCTTTCAGGAGGCTAAGATGTTGATAGCCCGTGCTTACAGGCATACAGAGAAGCTGCTACTGGACAACAAAGACAAGCTGACACTGGTCAGTTCTTTGATCATGCATTTTGTGGTATCATTGAGCACACCACTGCTGTATTACCTTTTGGTTTGGTGTTAAATTATAAGTTCTGACCAGTTGGGATCTGTGTTTCCAGTTGGCAAATGCGCTGTTAGAGCGCGAGGTGGTGAACTACGATGACATTGAAGCCTTGCTGGGTCCACCCCCCCATGGGCCCAAAAAGATGATCGTCCCGCAGAGCTGGTTGGAGGCAGAGAGGGACAAACAAGACACGGGAGAAGACGAACCTCCACCACCTCCCCGCAAACGCAGAGAAGAGGATGTGGATCTACAGCCGGTCTGATCTTAAAGTGTATGTCTCAAAGTTGTTTTCCAACTGTGGCATTGTGTGGTGGTGATCTGGGGCTGGCTGGATTTTTATAAAGCCTTGCACTTGTTAGCTGAACCATTTAGATCAGCTGAAACAGGCCTAAACAAGCCAGTGAATCTTTGAGGATGATTATTTTGCGAGGAATCACATCATTTTTCTTGTATGCTTGCTGCACAGCCACATTATTACGCAAATGGCATCGCAAAAGAACCGTTAGCTATTTGTAACTCAGGTCATTCTATACTGAAAACCGCTGACTGTAGGGATGATGTATCTACTTTGTCAGAGATGACATCCACCAAATATATTTACATTCATTCAGGTGACTCACAGCTACAAACACATTAAGGTCCGCATTATTGTGTTTGGCATTTAAGTGAACTGTGGTAAAGAATTATAACTGATCGTAGTAGATTGCTGTGGGTATTTGTACGTAATAGTATGGACTAAAATATTTTTTTTGAGTGGGCTGAAACTGAAGTGGTAAGGCACAAGTGAAACTGCTTTCCATCAATGAGGAAATTAGATTTTGAAATATTCCTTTTAGCAACAGGTTTTACTCCACACACCCTCTCACCGCAAGACATACAGATTGTGTCAATAGACTGAAGAGATTGAGCTTGTGTTTTCTTTGAAAAATGGTTTGATTGCCACATCTGGATAAAGTCCCACAGGATGGTGTTGGTAATTATTCAAATAAAGTTTTATTTAAATAGTGTCTTGCTTTTTGTGAAGTATTTTATTTATAAAAGAAGATACTTTATTGTCACATACATGTTGTTCATTCTCTGCATTCAAGGGAGCAGTGGGCATCGCCCAGGGATGAACTCCAGATCATTATCAGTGTCTGGTCAATGGCCACTGTGCCGCCCTTTTGACTGACTGACTGACGTGTGTATGTGTGAATAAACCTAGTGCAGTCTGTGAAGAGGGTCTTATTTCATAATGAAAATACACACTAAATAAAATATTTGCATTTATTCTTTAGACACCGTTAAACCTAAATTCAGTGAACATATAAAAAAAAACAATTCAAAGTCTTAACCTCCAAACAATTGGATTACAGAATATTGTGTTGTACAGTACAGTTTTGTTGAATAATAATTTGTGATGAGATAGCTTCCACAAAGATGAACAGATGCTGGAATGGAGGATTTGTGATCAAAAAAGAAAAACAAAATTAATATCAAAGCAAGTTTATCTTATAAAATAATCACTTATATAAAAAAGGTACATTTAGTTGTTTTTTTTAAGTCTCAGGCTGGTATGCATCATTACTGAGCTGTCCAAGTCTGAGTATAAACATAACCAGATGTCGACAATCATTTCAACACACATCCTGTTTGCCTCATTAGCATGCTCAGCTCCTTCCCCTCATGGCTAATCATGTCAACACACAACTTCACTGTCATATTTACTATTCCTGAGCTAACCCCAAAAAAGTTTTTTACAAACCATTTTGTCATTTTTGTCCAAAAGATCCTCAATATAACCTAAGGCACATTAGATTAAAGGCCTACGGTTTTAAATGTCATTTATTTTTCCTTGGCACACTTCAGATCTTGTCCTAGACTAAAATCTTTTTTTTTTGTCCAGAAAAACACCTGTGGTATGATCTGTGTCCCTAACCGGCTGTGAATCACACAGGTCTTCTTTCTGTGGGGTGCTGTCGACCTTAGCGTGGGTCATACATGTTGGCCAGTTTCTTAAAGCGTGGTCCCCAGTCGTTGAGGTAGTCGTAGTCTTGGTCTCCATCAGAGCTGCCTGAAGCAATGGAGCTGAGGCTGCCTGCCAGTGAGCCCTCTCCCTCATAATCATAGATCAGTGCTGTGTCGTATGGAGGCACGTTAGGATCGTTGTCTGCAGCCTCAAGGCCCTGAGGGAAGAAACATTTTTTAGATAGGTTAGATTAAGTTTTTTAGTTGAAGCAAATTCCCTAGGAATGCTGTTAAATTGAAAATGGGCATAATTTACTAATTTAAATATTCAGTCTCCGCTAGTGACATCAATTTGAGGGACTTTGTCAGACTTTACGTAGCTCCCTCTGCAGTCACAAAGGGGCTGCGTACAACATGGTTCAAATTTGCAGTAGTTCTCCCTAAGACCTGTGAACAGACTTTAATGTGTGAAATTGGTGGTGTTCCCCTTTAAGTAGATTCAAAATTTAAAAATATAGCGTCTTTCTAAATTGATCACCATTGAAAATATAGACATGTTTCTATCATTACAGATCTAAACAAACTGAAAAGCTTGATTTAGTTGTCCAGTGTTTGTCTATTAGAAGGCCTGTTAATAACTTTAGGAGGGATTGTAAATTCCTCTGTTGTATTTAGAATGTTGTATATCCTTTTTATATAACTTTGAAATACATTTTCATTATTAATTGTGGATCAAATGGTGTCATGCCTCTCACCTCATTGATGTAGTCCTCAATGTCAGTGGGATCCGCAGGAGGCCTCCGTGGGTAGATGGGTGAGGGCAGGTTATGAGGGGCATCCTTCCTGAGGGGCTGCTTGCCTCGAGGAACACCAGACCCTGGATAGTAGGACCCTGGTGTCGAAGGTATGTCATGGGGATTCCACAGCAGATCGATGTTAAAGGCATTCTGCGAGGGAAGAGGAAGAGGCTAAACACTGACGCTCTAAGTACTTTAAGAACACAGTGATAATATGCATAAACTTGGAAAACAAACAAATCAAAAGCACAATAACAAGAGCACATCGTCAATTACAATTAAATACCATTAAGTTACTATTAAATACATTTAGTAAGACCGTGTTGTCCTATTGTTTCACTGCATTCTTCAACTGCAACCATTCATAAATATTCCAGATCCACAATTCCTGCACCCACACCAAACAAAATCCATTCAACCATCCAATCCATTTTAACATGAGGATTGTTCAGACCTCTCTTGACTTGTGACCCGTGTAGCCTTACCTCGTCCTCCTCACCCCCTCCTTGCTCATCATAATTGAAGACATTGTCACGGATGTCGTCTTCTGATTCCCCGACAAGCAGACCTGTGCCTTTCTTGATGTGGTGGCGTCTCCCACATGTGGTCACCGCCACAGCCAGAAGGAGCAGCACTGCAATCAACCAGAGGGGGAACCACCAAGTAATATTCAGTTTTTGTCAGTATTATTCATTATTCAGTGTATAGTATTTAGAGCTTGATTTGGAGTATCATCAGAGATGTTTGGTATCAATCCACTTGGATGAAGAATATGTCAAGTAATGTAAGAAATGTAAAACTGAAAACATCTGAAACTAGGATCATGTTTGCTTTATTCTTGTTGCGTGAGGGGTTTAAGACTGAATGGCGTGTTCAGGATGAGACTTACACAATAGGAGTGCAATACTGGCCATGATGATAATGAGAGCGATGAAGCTGATTCCCACACTGGAGCCTAAGACAGCCCCCGCCTCAGACTTACAATCTCCAAAAGAGTCACAGAGACACACAGTGACATTGACTTGAGTATAAGAACTCAGAACTGGGATTCCGGAGTCAGACACAAACACTGTGACTGCATACTCTCCTTCCTCCAGCTCTACGAGGGGCTGCAGCACAGCATGGGTATCTGAAGAGGAAAGGAACATTGGGAAAGGTGTGAGATCAAGAGGTTCACGAGAACGATACTCATGCAGAACCCATCTTCACCCCTGATGCTCTCTTCTTACCATTGACTTGAATAATAGTCCAGTTGATTGATACATCATAGGGTATTTCAAAGGTGAAGGGTGCAGTGTGCGGAGGAAGGTCTTCATCCACAGCAGTCATAACCAGACCAGAACTCATCCAGTCTGCACCCCTACACACAGAGCCACTCAGAGGGAAGAGCTGAGGGGGGAAGTCATTGGTCTCTTTTAGTATGATGGCCACTGTGGCGGTGGTCGACACACCACCAGCATCTAGACAGGAGAACATACATACACAGCAATGGCACATTAAGTTACAACAGCTTAGTCAATGTTTATGTCTGCCAAAAGTAATTGTAGTGTATTCACAACCCTCATTCTGACTGATTGTCTATTTTAATTTTTAATTGAGACTTCTCTTTCATAGAAGATGTATAAACCTTGCAATCCGGGTAAGGTATATATTTCAAGTTGGTAGGTTAAGTAGATAAACTGACCTGTAACCTTAACAACAGCTTTGTAGATATTGTTTTTAACATTAGGAGACCGCATGTTAAAGGTTCTCTTGGCAGTTATATCTCCTGTTTCTCTGTTGATGTCCAGCCACCTCTCAGGATCTCTGCTAATCTCATACCTGCCACAGAGAGCGGGAGGAAAAGTTACACACAGTGACATACAAACTGTCCAACCAGTTGACAGCCATTCCTTGAAAAAACACTCTCCTCTTGTTTGGTTGCTGCATCATACCTCAGGTCAGAATTATCAGGGTCAAAGGCGATGTTGCTTTTCAGTAAAGTCCCAGGAGCCACAGATTCAGGGACCACAATCTGTATGGGGTCCTCCCTGAAATGTGGAGCTTCATTCTCGTTCACAACGATCACCACCACGGTAGCGGTACTCGCTGGGAAGTTGGGAGCCTTATTGCTCAGAGGATTGATATTTTCCACCGTCAGAGTCAGGATATACTCATCCTGTGCTTCATAATCCAAAGGCTGCATGACAAAACAGAGCAGAAAAGGCAGTTTGTGGCATGAAACCTTTGCACTGCGCTGTGGTTCGATAATAGAGGATTAATGATAAATCTATATGTATATACATTGGGAAAGCATGTAACAAGTAAGCATCTTAATTTGAGCAACTTGCAGTTTAAAGCTCAACCACTAGAGGGTGGTGTTGAGTTGGGTCTGAGGGCCTCAATGCACATTTTACTTTTGTCAGGCATTCCCACCTATTTTGATTCAAAATTATTCCTGTGCCCCAGAAAAGATCAGTTAATATTTGTGAATACATAAAGGTTTTTCCTTTATGCTAAACTCTTAAAATATATGCGGTAAAACACATCTTGTGAATGGTGTGCACTTTAAATCACCGACTGAACTGTCCTAGAGCACAGACAACTTCTTGTTGTCTCCTAAAAACCTTTTACACCAGCTTTGTTCACATGTTCTCCTTTGTGGGTTGAAACTAAATCTACTTTGAGAGCACCATGTTAATATATGGGTCTGTAAATTCCTAGATTCCTAGAAAGAACCATGTAATTGGGCAGTAACTGAAAGTAAAACAGCATTCAATTGATCCACTACCCATTATTTCATTCCAACAAAATGCTGTTGTGACCGGGGGGGGCCCTTTTCTTAACTACTTTTATGTTTTTGTTTGGGACAAGTTTTGACCTGACAATATGTGAATTCTTATATCGCATGAAATTCCTTATCCTCACCCTTAGTTTTATCAGGGGTTTTTTGCGTGTCTAACATGGGGAATAACGACAATATTCTAACACTGACGAAACAGATCAATGTGAAGATAAAATAGGGAATCATGAAGTAAGGTTGAGGAACATAGCAATCATTTTTCATCGTATCCTCTTAAATCTTTCAGTGACTTTGGATGCTTGGCATGAGTCCAAGCATTTGATCTTCCAATACAAATGGACGGCACATAGGTCACAGCTATAATTCTAACATGCAGCCAAAATGTGTGATGGATCCTCAATAATCACCACCACCTCCCTCATACTCTTTTAGTTAACAGCAGGTCAACAGGCTGTACCTTCACCACTGTCAGAACGCCCTGGTTGGTGGAAGGATCCGTTTTGATGGCAAAGTTGCCATCAGGGTCGTTTGCAATGAAGTATTTGGCCTCCCAGTTTCCTGTTCCATCATCTCTGTCGGTCACATTCACCCGGCCAATCTCATAGTCCTTCCTGTTCTCCACTCCTATCATGCTGTACTATATGCACCACACACAAAGCACAAATCAAAAAATTCTAACTAGTGTGACAAAATGATTGTCATATCACACAATTCACTGAGTTAACAATTAATATCTAAGTATTTAACTTGATATGAGAAGTGTTTTAAATAACAAATTAAAAATATCTCTCATGTATTGTTGTCAGAGACTCACCGAGCCTGGACTGAACTGTGGGGCATGATTGTTGATATCAGATACATGTATGATTGCTACTCCTTCACTTGTTAGACCCATGCCCCCCATATCTGCAACCTGCAGTTTTAATTTGAAACTTTTCACCACCTATGACAGAAAAAAGCAAATTTTAGTGAAATTAACCATAAAATGATGATCTGCACAAATCTGCATCTTAACCATAACCTACATCTTACCTCTCGGTCCAGGCCTACATCTCTTGTGTAGATGGCTCCGGTCTGGTTGTTGATACCAAACATAGTCTTGGTAACAGCGTTAGCAGGAATGCTCTCCTGGCCAATGATAGAGTAGCTCAGAAAAGCGTTATCTGTCATTGGGTCATCTGCATCAGTGGCTAACACTGACATCACCGATGTGCCTGTGAAAAATAATCGGAAGCTTCAGTCAGCTGGAAAGATCTTTCAGTATGAAACACAGATATGTGACATATGTGCAGAAGCTGCAGGAGCTGCAAGTCTTCTGCTATTGTCCTGTCATTAAAATGGGAAGACAATGTGCCTTTTGAGAACTTGGTTCACATGCAAATTTGTTAATTTGGTATTAGTTGTGATCTGTTGTTGTTATATTAGTGATGCCATAATCAACAAGATAACTGCACACATAATTGTAAATGGAATGATGCATTAATGCCATCTAGGATTTTTTATATTTTTACCTGCAATAACAGAAACAAGCTGTCATATTTGATGTAGCTTGATTTGGGCAAACTTGTTAGCAAACAGTTGCTTGCATTTTACACATATAAGTCCAATATCCACTCCCCTTTTTAGCTCTTTAGCTGCTAAATGATCCACTGTGGTCGACCAGGTCATTTGTCTGTCTGTTGTTTAGTGCTCAGATTTTCCAGCTGCCTGCTGCATCAAAAAATATGTTTAATGAGAGTGGTTAGAGTGAACCAAAGTAGTAAAATTAAAAGAATGAGCTGAAAAATGCTCTGTAGAGCAGAGGAGAACTGCACATTCAGGCGATAATTATCTGTAGGTTCATCACCACGAGCGACCACTTTCACATTATCTGTGATTTGTTATTAATATAAAAAAACGATTATAGCAGCTTTAAAATCTACAGGATACTGTAGTGCCAATGACATACAGAAACAAGTGTAACACTTCGGTCAGTGCTACATTTTAAAACATTTGAAGCTATTTCATGAAGGAAATTTTAGATGGCTTTTTGGAACACTGAGGTTCAAGAATGTAAGAAAAGCTGGAAATGCAGTATGTAATACACGGATGTACCTGGGACTGAGAACTCAGAGACAGTGCCAACAAACTGGCTCTGGGTGAAAGCGGGTCTGTTGTCATTCTGATCCAGCACCACTATCTCTATGGTGGTAGGATTCTCTAGTCTCTCTCCACTGGGGGACAGCGCAAAGGCTTTCAGCTACACACACAAACACAGAAACACAGATAAAACAGACAAATGTTTCTTAATAAAAGTTTTTCCTACTATTAATTACCACAAATCAAGGAAACATCCAACAGGACACTTGGAGTACCTGAACACAACATGTGCTGGAAATGGCAGAAAGAAATGTGCAGGATGTTTGGTTCAACATCAGGGGTTACATCCCAGTCATCTGGTCTGAAACTTTCTGAAGTGTCTCCCAAGATGCCCATAAAGGCCCTTACAAACTGACCTCTGGCTGTTAGTACAACTTTCTGAGACACTGATATATGTTAAGACAAAAACATGGACCTATGCTTCAAAACATGTTGTGTAAGGTCTTGTTGGGTGCAGTGTGGCTTTTTTCAAGTACATGTCTTTGATAGTGCTTTAAAAACATTTCAAGTGTCAAGGGGGATTTTTGGTGTTATCTTACCGTGAAGCTGTTGTATTTCTCTCTGTCCAGCGGTCGCTTGCTCCTGATTACTCCTGTTTTATCATCAATCTCAAATAGATTCTTGGGCTCCTGGTCCACCCCTGGTCCCTCTAACTTGTAGATCACCTCACCGGTAAAGATTTTGTCTGATTTGATCTAAACACAGAGTGGATAAAGTTGATGATTGTCGCAACCTCATGGTGGGGGTAGGATTGCAAACCACATGCTGTAACACCAGATGTGAATATGCTGACAGTTAGGGACCTTGAGACAAGCGTTTAAGCTCAGAGAGGTCTTTGACTTATGGCAGGAAATACGATTATGAACAAATAATAGCAAGAAGTCTATATTTTAAGTATTTTGCATTCACTTTGACATATGGTCACTGGTGCATTTTCATCACCACGTAAAATGGCTCAGTATTTCTCCTTGTACTGTAGGATTTATACATCACTGGTCATCTGTAACAGCTTTAACGAAACATTTAGATGTCACATGTCTTTTAAACACTGCCCTGTGATGTGTGCAATCATCTGGGATGAAGAATTACTATTCATGTGAATGGCGAATGTATAGCGTTGGATAGCTTTACACAGTCCAGTCTATTAAAATATTTGCATGATGAGGATTTTTGCATCAGACATTTATTTTACAGCTGACTGTTTTTTCATCATAGTATATTTTATTATTGCTAACAATTTATGTATGCATTTTGTTAGGAAAGATGGACTGCGATGGACTGGCGACATGTCAAGGGTGTGCCTTTCGTCCGAAAGCAAAAATCCAAAAGTAAATGTGTAAAGAGTGTATTAATGTAAGGCCAAGGAACATTTCATACTACGTAAGCACATAGTACTACTTTCAACCCCATTTTGTAGGGTTAAAAGAAAGAACTCTTCATGACTAACACATTGACTGTGTAGTATGCACTGTGTAAGCCATTCATAAATGTTAAATGCTAGTATATAGCTAATGTTAGCAACTTTGTCCTGCTGTATTGGATTTTGAGAGGTTTACACTTCAGAAACTTCAGCTAATGTTAGATAGGGTTATGGTCACAAACAGTCCATATGAAACAAACAGAAAATTCCCAACAGAATCTCACACCAGCTGGTAGTTCAAAGGTGGAAACCCTGTATTAGCTTCAGATCAACTTTTGAATACATGTTAGCACAGAACTACAACTGTGGATTTTGCACCCCATCAACTTTACTTTCAATGAACGTAGACTACAGGCACCTGACTATTGTTTTTTAGACATACTTTTAAAAAATGTGAACCATTTATACTTGAAATGACACAGCAGTTATCCACTGATGAAATTCTAATGTGAAAAGGTGTTATTTGACATTTATACCTGTACAAGTTCTTCAGGAACCTGCTTGCTATTCTCCAGCACTCTGATTGGAGGGATGATCCAGTCCCTCTTTACCCTGACCATTCCCTTGCCTTGGTTTCTCCATGGGTAAAGGGCCTGAGGAGGCAGCTCTTCCTCATTCTGAAGAGATTCAGCAGAGATTCTCAGCTGAAGGAAACAATGACAACAAAGTTACAAAAGTAAGTCACAGGAACATGCAGTTAATTAGACACACACCACACTTCACTATTCATACATGGAGATACAAAATGTCAGTAGCCTAAGTGTGGTTTCCCCCCCCAGTAATTCTCTTTCATTGAAGTCACACATTATGTCATCATAGATGTTTGCAGCTGCCATGTCGAGAGTCTCCATCAGTGCTGTAACATTCCCAATGGCCTGATGGAATGGCTGTATGTTAGCTGTAGTGCTGAGGCTGTCTGTAATGTGGAATCTGTGGGATTGTTCAGGGCAGAAGGGTTGCAGGGCCACAGCTTCACTCGCTAATACATGTCTTTGTCAGCTTCCTTTGATCTGGGTGCAAATTCATCTCAGGATGAGGAAACACAAACACTCATGCTCATTTTACAAGCCCTCATTCACCACATTGCTTTCTTCTGTTGACTATGTTCACACAGACACACACACACACACACGCACACACACACACACACACACACACACACACACACACACACACACACACACACACACA
>JAPMOB010217979.1:0-11277 GCA_029875015.1 Lepomis gibbosus | reverse complement strand
GCCCGATAAGAGTCTGGCGTTAACGCAGCCGTTAACGCCGATAACGGCCCACCACTAATATATATATATATATATATATATTAGTGTGGGCATAGATACATTTTTTAAATCTAGATTAATTTCAAGATGGCTCATTTGAATTCTGCCGAAGGCATTCAGAATATGTGTGCGAACGGGTTTCAAGCCAGGTGCCGCATTAGACCAGGGGCTCATCTCCTGTTTCCAAAATGCATCACAAACTGCTTGAGAAAGCTGTTCTACTATGATAATTTAATAAATAAAGCAATGAAAATTTAAGTTGTTAATACGCGATTTCATTGGAAAAACTACATATAGCACCTTTAAATGTGCATCTAACAAGGTTTATTTATATAGAAAAAAAATGTATACATGGAGCCGCAATATCCACACAGAAATACAAAAGTATAGTGGTATTATAGTGGTAAGTGGTAGAGGTACAGACAGAAAATTAATGATACTATGGTGGTACCATTCAGTTCATGGTACTAATGATGATAATTATAGCAGGAACATGGGGGAAACAGCAAGCCCCCAACCACAGGCAAAAACACCCACAGGAAGTGATAGAAGGAGAGAGGAGAGAGATGTGAAAACACAAAACTACAAGAGAGGGAGGAAGTTAGTAACATACATTAATTAGATAAGACTGCATATAGATGTAGAGGGAATAGAGAAGAGAGGAACTGAGTGCATTATGGGAAGTCGCCTGGCAGTCTAGGCCTACAACAGCATAACTAAGGGATGAGTCTAACTATAAGCTTTATCAAAGAGGCTACATTTAAGCCTACTCTTAAATGTGAAGAAGGTGTCTACCCCCTGAACCCAAACTGGAACCTCATTCCACAGGAGAGGAGCTTGATAGCTGAAGGCTCTGGCTCCAATTCTATTTTTGGAGACTCTAGGAAACTACAACCCTGACCATTAAGTGCTTTGAATGTGAGCTGAAGGATTTAAAATTCTATTCTGGATTTTACAGGGAGCCAGTGCAGAGAAGCTAAAACAGGAGAAATATGATCTCCTTTCCTGACCATTAGTAATAATATAAAGTCATATTGGCAGTTAGTTAGTGCCCCAGCCACAGTTGTCTGCCACAAATAATGGTCTTAGCTGTGTAAAAACACTTCTTGCCACTGCTTTGAAAGGAAAACATGTAAATGTTATGTCTTTAAAAAAAACAAAAACAAAAAAAAACAATCTTCTTTAATAAGCTTCACTTAAACTTGCCCTCAAGGATTTGAGATTTGATCCTAAATATCGTTAAACAACTGTTCTATAAATGGTGACACTGATTACATGAAACAATGGGGAAATGTCAAACATGCCCTCACAGCTAATCAACAAAAAAAGGTTGTTTATGAATGCCTCCCAAAAGGACACATAGGAGCGTTTCCTTACTAGCAGCAGGCGTACCAGGCCTTAACTACATTACGTATGTCACATAGTGTTAAGTCACGTGGTTTACGTGACTTACATGACATATTTACTTTAACCCAAACCATGATGTTTTCCAAAAGATAACCAAGTTTTATTGTCTGAACCAAACTAGTTTTGTTGGCTAAACCAAACCTAACTGTGACACTATGTGTTTAACTTAACTCATGAAACATAAGTCACTAACACGACTTAGCTTAAAACTCTAAATAACTCAACATCGACTTGGTTTCACATGGGACTCGAACGGCGGTCTCCTGTGTGAAAGTCCTTACTCAGATTTTCTCGCACTACCGTCATACGGCCACTAGAGGTCTCTGCCACAGTAAATATAAGCATATGTGTCGTAATAAGCAGCTTGAACAAACGACCTGTATGGCCATTTTTCTGGTGAGGACCGGCTGGCAATGTGTAAATTTTTAGTTATCCACATCATAGTTATCCAAGGAGGGTTGAATCTAGGGCAACTGTACTTGGTTGAAGATACCTGAAGACATTCCGCCTCTCATGCAAGCGGCTTTCAGATCTAACTGACTGGTAGGGAGTCCCAAGTAAATCAATTTTTTATACAAATGAGAGAAAATGGTTTATCAGTGTAAACTGAAAAATGTACAATAGTTCGATAGTTCAGTTCTGTAACTTCTGTGTTGGCCAAAGCACCAAACTTTAGAAAGAGCACGAAGACTTTGGTCTTTTGCAGCATGGTGCCATGTCATTGCTTCATCTGATTCTCTTTTTTTTAATCAGCTCTCTTGGGCTATTGCTCTTTGAAGTTCTTCCAAAATTCAGAGTTTTCAAGATACATCGGGCATTAGAGGGAAAGACTGGAAAAACACGTCGCTCCATGATAAAATGCAGATGTACAACTGTTGTTTTTTGGCAGCATTTGTGCCTGAGGCTCGCTGCAGATTTCCTCCTCAAACACGAGAAAATACAAGAGACAGCACCCATAACAAACTGTGCCCTCTGTGTGCATGCCATGCACATACTATATAGAGCCCCATATGCCTTAGACACACATGTAATAACCTTGAAGACAAATTATGTAGTATATAATAATAGTATATAATTGTGTGGCTGGTTACCATAAACACAGCCACATATTTCAGAACCCTTAAGAAACATCCATTGAAATGAATACTGTGTGTGTGTCACACACACACACACACACACACACACACACACACACACACACACACACACACACACAGCTATAATGCTGATGTAATTTGTTAATACTGACATTTGTTCCACCCTCAGGCAATGCATTTTCCCTCTTCATCCACCCCTCATTGTTTCATATTGTATCATCTGGCACTCAGACCCCGCCCACCATACAAACAACAACAGGGAACTGGATAGATAGATAGATAGATAGATAGATAGATAGATAGATAGATAGATAGATAGATAGATAGATAGATAGATAGATAGATNNNNTAGATAGATAGATAGATAGATAGATAGATAGATAGATAGATAGATAGATAGATAGATAGATAGATAGATAGATAGATAGCTTAAGAGGGTAAGAGAGTAAAAGAATAATTACATGAGAATGAGATAAAGGGAGAGATAAAAGAGAGAGAGCCTCCATTATTCATCTGCTCATCTCACTGCAGTAGATCCAGCAGGGGGAGGTGTTGCAATATTTGGTTGGTAGCTGGCTGTCTCTTGCAAAAGCCCAACTACATACATAATGAAATTCAGACTTACACATAAGAGCATGCAACTTTTTCTCCACACTAGATAAACACCCTCTAAACAAAGACACACAAAACTCAGTCCTTTGATATCACACATGTCTTTTTGTTTGTCTGTCTATACATCTACATATATTATGCCAATTTCTCTCTCCCTTTCTCCCCTCTTTTGTCCTCACATTTAACTCACTTTGAATTCAATTCAATTTTATATTTATCGTGCCGACTCATAACCAAAGATATCTGTTCTGCAAATTCCCTGCAACATTTACATTAATCTATTTGGCAGAGGCTTTTGTCCAAAGCAAAATACACGTGAGGTACAAACTAAGGACAAGCAACTTATTGTTACTTTAACTGTAAACTTTAGTCACATATAACTAGCTTGATTGATGATTTGAACCTGCAGCAATGTCAACATGCTTTTTCCAAATAACGGATTTAAACTTCTCCCGACCTTCATCATTTGAGACAGACATGTTCTAAGGCTGTGTAACACACACACACACATGCACACACACATCTTGCTAATTATTTAATGAATAACATGTTATTCTTGCTTTTTTCAAAATCATAACAAACAAGAAGCAGAGCATTCCTTACTGGTGGCAATTTTGGGGTCATGTGAAATCTCATTTTCTGCTACATTATTAACACGTTGCCCAGGCACAAGCACAGCCAGGCCGTGACTTTGGGGGCCAGCTATTATTCATTCTGAGACTGGCAACGTGTTCGATCTTGATTTTTTAGCACTAAATAAATCACTGTTGTATTCCAAACCTGACCGCTGACAAATCTCTCCCTCTCCCCTTATTTTTGCCTCTAGCCCTCTGATGCCTTTTCAGTTCCAAATTATGTCTAAAAGCCAAACTCAAAAGAGTCTTGCATTTTAATTTTTAAGTTAGTGTTTTGTTCTGAGAGGAAATTAAATTAGGTAAATGGAGCAAATTGTGTTTCATAAATATGCTGGGCTACCAAATGTCTGTATATGCCGACATAATCACATTTTTATTAATTCAAAGTGTCAATGAACTTTCATTGATGTCAACAATTTTAGTTTGTGAACCATATTTTTTTGTTTTCTTTATCTGGTTGGGTATCTCTAACTTTTCAAATGATTTTATCACTCAAGTCAATTAAGAACTTATTTTATTATTTGCTGCAAATGTTTGGCAAGCTGCAAAAAAATGCTCCTCATGGCAGATTGTGAGAACAGGCAATACATATAAGTATTTATTTAGAATGATTACTTTTTTAACCATTAACCATATCTCCTAAACTGTCATGGTAGTTTTTCTTGATTTTTTTAACACTCTGTTACAAATAAAACGCCGTTCTGAAAATGGAGAAATACAAGCAAACACTGTGCGTTCTAGTTTGCAAAACAATAAATGCTCCAAAATGTGTTATGTTCTCAAAACTCTGGTTCTAAAGGTGTCTACAAAGACAATAGTGATACAAAAAATTCTTCTTCAAGACAGCAAAAAGACAAACAACCTTTTTTTACACGGATCATCACATCAGTTCACACCTGCAGTCATTTATAAAACTAAAAAATACTGTCAAATTAATTATTTTGATGAGTCTGTTTACTACTCCGTATACGACTTATCATTTTCATCAGCTCATAGATTTTCATACACATTGCACCTACTGTAATATAATATACTCCCAGGTCAGACACATTAGATACTGTAAAATAGTTTGAATGGCAAATCCAACCTTGACATGTCTCCAGTACTGTATTACAGAGTCCATGACTTCAGTGAGTGTGGTCTGAACATGATATTGTGTTTGGAAACTTCCCTTCACCACACTGAAAAATATTTTATGATAAGAGCAACAGTTTCTATTATTGGATGGGTTTGAAAATGCAGCTCCACTGTCATATTAAACCTCATTGTCTGATATGGGACTGTAACAAAGCAGGACAGCTATTGTTCCTTCATTCATTTCCCCCTACTTTTATTCACACACCACCGCAGCACAGCTGCATATCCTACTCTAGCTGATTCCAGGTTGGTCTTCTATTTTGACTACAGAGGCATTTTTTAAGGAACAAGAATGGTAATATTATGAGCAGAACTCACTCTGCACTCATTGGTACTTGTGCAAATGGTCTGCAAACCTCTTGGTGTGAGCGTTGTGTGAAAAGTAAGAATTACATGAAGAGAATCACAAATCACTAATACTTAATACCTATGATCACTGTGTTGCTGCATTTTCCAAATCAATGGAGAAAAAATGTAATATCTCCTTAAGTATGCCCCTGAGGCATTGTTCTCTGCCAAATTATCTGTTGTGCCGCCCCAGCTGTAATGGTCCTGCCCTCTTGTCATGTTATTTCTGCCTGCCTTTTTGGACTTTTTGCCTCCCTGCTTTTCTCCTTGGGACTTGGTTGACTGTTGTGACTGTGTGCCTGTTATTGAACTGAATTTTATTGAGTCCACAACCTGTTTTATGGAGCTGTTATATAACCACAATTGTTTTCACATGGATAAAGGGGAAAAAATACTTGACTCTAACGACAGAAAACACACTGAAACAAATTCAAGTTGAAAAAAGAATCTATTTTATTTTATTCTGAAGGTAGAATACTTCACCTCACTTCACTGAATTTCAAGTTATGGTCAACAGTAGGTTAGCATGTGACTGACAGAGCATCAGATATACCACTGGCAGGGCATAGCGAGACCACCGTTATCTCACATGCCCTTTCTCTCTGCCTCTCTTGTGACACTTCCACGCTGTCTTGCAGCCGTCCATGCGAGTTTCACATTCAACCCAACTGCCACTACAAGACCAGACGCAGCAAGGGAAGCAGGGGTGGAGGGCAGGAAAGAGAGGCAGAGGGTGAGAAATGATGCAGGGAATCTTGGGGTTGGGGGTTGGGTTTGGGAGTGGGGGGAAAATCCAATTGAGGTTTTGAATGCTCTCCAGAAAAGGCATTAAGAAGTTACTTATCTAAATCCATTAGGGTTCACAGGATGTGCCTGCCTTTCTGCTCTAAATCAAATCATGCGTCCAGGTAATTGTTCTCGCATTAGAAAAACTACATCCTACTTCCATCACCTGATCCCTGCCCTATCCATCTGAGTTGAGTGATGGATAAGGGCTGGGTATGAAGTATGAATCAAATAATGATGGTTATAATGTTGATGAAGCAATAAACACAATGAGGACATGTCATCAAGATTGTGTTGGTGAGATTAAATTAAATATAATGAAGCAGAAACAAAAACAATGATGACAACAATCATCATGATGATGATACTTATTGTGCCTGTGATTTTTCTGCAGCACAGTTTCTCAATTGTACAGTTGTACATGGAGGCTCTTTAATACAAAGCCATTATTCTGTTGAGTAGCGCCAGTGGCATCTGTGAAGGATAAGTACCTTTCTCAAAGTAAGCATTATATGTGTTTTTGGAAGACCATTGAAATTGAAAACATTGAAATGTTTAGAAATCCAAAATAACAAATAGAAAATGTCATTGACTATATATACTAGGGTCAAGTTTTTAAAGCAACTGTGGAAAATATTTTCAGTGACAACTCCTTCAGTCTCAGGACATCAAAAAAGAACAGTACTCTTCATAAGATAGCAAAATACCACTCTCCTCTGCATGCTGTGCAGGCACTCCTTTTATTATTATGTGAAAAGGACAAATGCTAAAATGTTTAAGGTACATTTACTAGCTTTTTTTCAACTGTATCTCAGCAGAAGGCATTTGTTCAGTTGTCAACACATGACTCAAGTATGGGACTGTATCTTCTATAGGAACTAATTTCAACACAATACAAAGTTTTTTAACATGCATAATTTAAAAACTCATAATATGTGACACACTAGAACACAAGAATTTGCAACACACTGCTGGCAGACCACATTAGTCCTCATCCGTTCAGCTGCAAGTAAGAAAAATGACTGTGCCACAGCAAATGAATTACTCAAACCTTCAATGTGTGAAGCCCAAATTGACCTTTACATGCCGCCTATCAAAGGGGTGCATTGCATAATTGAAAATCTTTAAAATATAAATGGACACTGAATCTCATCAACTTTCAATGTAGACCATCAACAGGAGTGGACTCCTGTACCGTGTCTGCGTGGCTTGATGGGTACTGTACTTAACCTGACATTATAATTTAAATATCAGTTATTCTCCCATCGCATAAAGATCCCTCACCCACAGTCTTTCTTTGGCTAGAAGATTGTTATAACCTTACAGTTACAATTTTAGACTTGTATTTTCCTTTTACCATTTTAATTCTAAAACTGTTTACTACTGCAACATAATTTACATCTCTCTGTCCTATTTCACAATATCCTGCCCATTCATAATCTCCTACTAACACTGAAAACTGCTATTGCAGGATTTCTACGAGCATCTTTTATCCTTAGATGACTTTCCCAAGATGCACACTTTTAAATAACTGAGCCGCTACAGTCATTGATAACAACCTAAATCAAAAAAAAAAAAAATCTAACCTTGAGTGTTGGAGGGTTAGATTTTTGATTTGCAGCTTTTCAAAAGCATTCCTGGATCAAATGAAATGTTGTTTAAGTCAAGGTGTACACTATGACTCATTGAACTTGGCTCATTCAGTCCACACCTGCAAACAAGAAAATTCTCTTGAAGTCACACAGAAGAAAGTGGAGACTAATCGTCAATATCATCAAGCGACACCTCCCCAAGCTGTTCCATTTACCATGGATGAGCCAACTTTGTGAATACTGTGACAGCACTCAAGGCTATTTTCTGGGGATGTAAGCCCATCTTTTGGTTCAGAGCACTTTTATGAAATAAAACCCATTTGAGTGAAAAATACTTAACAGTTATTCTACAGAGTCGGACTGCAAAGTCGGCCCCCCATCATAGAAGAGCAGCTGACGAAATGGGATGCTGATCACAGAGTCGTGGTTGTCTGGATTTTAGCTTTGGGGTTCACTTGTTCATGTTCATAAATATTAATCGAACTGTCTGAGATGATGAGAGTATTACATTATCTTTCACATTGAGATACTATGCCTGTTCTCTTTTTAAATTAACATTAGTTGATCTGATAGTGAAATTAACATGAAAACGGAAATGAGTTGCACAAAAGAGTTGCACAGTTCTGCAGTATTTACTTCATAGTAAGAACTAGGAAAATTGTACATCTGCAGATTTCTATAATACAATTCTTTGGATGCTTGTATTCCCAATATTTTATATTGTTTAATATACATGTTCATTTATTTTATATATGTAGTTTAAGAAAAAGGAAGAAATATGAATTTTCCTTAATTCATATTTCTTGCTTTACTGGCTTTGCTTTAAGTGGAGTTTTATAGGGGAGTGTTTCAGTTTAATAGGCTGGACTGTCTGGCTGGACAGTCATTTGTGCAGTGTAGTGCTGTTATGGACAACGGTTGTTCTGCTTGGACGATTTAAGTCTCAAACAAATTTAAGAATAACGGGTGAGATATTACAAAATTCCCTACAGTAGTTTAGAGGCTTTGTGGATGCAGCATGTTGTCACCTAAAGCGTCTAAAAATACAACATAACCAGGGGTATTACCATGAACTCAAGCACACTCCCAAAGAGGACTGCTGCACACAAAATTTTCACCAAATGCATCGCTTTCAGCCCAAGGCACTTTATTTTCTCTCTAAATTAGACACAAAGTATGTTTCTGTTCTCCAGGTATAGCAAATGGCCTTGGGTTAGGCAACAGGCATGAAGACACTCCCACTGATCCAGAATACATTTAGCTGCTTTATAAACAAAGCACTGTTGTAAACTCTGAGGAATCACAGAATGTAATCTGTAGCAGTTCCTAATGTGATCTCTGATTGTCAGTAGTGATCTATCAACAACGGCTCTTGTTTATTTCCACTTCCTGCATGTCTTCACCCGCCCCTACTTTACACACCAGGTTGTCTCTAACTGTGTATCTTTCTTATTTTTCCCTGTTATTTTTCAAGTGTGGCTGTTGGCAGATTTGCTGTTCTTCATCTCAAAAGCCACAGTCCTGTCCTTGGTGTGTCTCCAAACATAAACCCAGCTGTGCACTTACCTCTGGTAACTCTACTGGTGGTATTTCCACACGAGGAGCCTAAGGATCTAAACTTGCAGAGACATACAACACACGGTTATAGCTTTGCTATCCGAGTTCATACAGCAAACCAGGCTGGTACTGGGGCTCCCGCTAGGGCCTTTAAAGGCTGCTGATCAGAGGAGCAGAAAGGGATAAGTTTCCACAGACTCCCCACTGCTCAGTGGAGTGGGATAAAAGACATGGAGGCAGGCAGACGATCTGCACTTACCAGGTTTCCAGCAAAATCTCAGGGTACACAAATACAGCTACAGAGGCACTATTAGGTTGTATAAATACTGGAGCTGATTCCACATCTAGCATGAAGAAATTAGAAGACAATTAGGTAAGACAGTGATGACAGCCAAAACCTATCAACAGTGGGTCAAAGGACCAATGTTTGTTTAATTTGTAACATTCATAGTGACAAATCCCCACAGAATCATGACCCAGAGCTGAAGTTCTCCTCAGCCCTATGGAGCATTTAAGTCTCTTTTGTTACTTTGTTTCTGTTGTACTGGCCTAAACTTTACTATTTTGGTTCACGCTCAGGGCTCTCATTGGCTTTCTGTCCAGCCACATCAGAAAGCTGTTTCCAGCAAAAAAAAACCTTGGATAAACCCATTGTAAGCTACATGCCTACAACCTAAAGGCAGACATTTAGTTTCTAACTGATGAACATAGTGGTGCATTTAGCAGCTGATGAGTCAAATATTCTCCTCAGGAATTGGTGAGGTTCAAAACAGAGCTAAAAGAAAGTGAATGTTATACTCATTAGGTATAAGGCACAAGGAAGATTTATTTGTCACATTATGACAGACATCCCAAAAAAGATAAATATTTTGGCATCTGCATCCAGTGTATGTGTGTGTATCTGCATGAAAGCGTTTGTGTTGTAGCTTCTTACACTTCGGTTTTTTCCTCACAAAAAAGGCTTTACAAAAAAGTGGACAAGTAGACACAAATTCTAGTATCCCTTTAGTTTAACTTATTTGGCCTGCCACTTGCCCTACTCTTCCATTTTGGCATTTGTTTCCCTCATATGTAATCTGTAGTATCTGCATCAGTGACTTTGGGCTCAATTGTGTTTTGTGTTTGATAAAGCCGTGACCCCAAAGAGAACATAAAAGCTTCAGAAATAATACCAGAGCTGAAAACAGAAACTCCCTGTGATCTACCTTTGGGAGTGGAGATTATACCTGCTTAACATCAAGCAGACCAAATACCATATAAAGAGGCTATGAAATCAGTCAGCTATATTTCCCCCTAATCACAGTGGAGAGGTTAGATGCTGGCAGTCGCCTCACGAGCCGCAGTTCAGGAGCATGTGCGAGCCTCATGGAAAGCAGATGACTGAGCTGGACTGTTACAGGCTTACAGCACACTGAATTTCTAAATAATACTTATGGTTTATTCAATGCATATACAATGGATGGTTTACTGGACCAGAACAATTTAGATAGAGCCAGATAAGTTGTCTTTTTGAACATTCTTTCAACTCAGTAAAGCAAGTTTGAAAACATAAAAGGAGGATATTATTTAGGATTATATTTTTATATATTAAAGGATATTATTTACATTTTGTTGATGAACACACATGTTTCTAGTCCAACTGTGTTGAAGGCATTGTTTAGCTGTAAATATCTTCAATTATTCGACTATTTTTGATTTGATACGATTAAATTAAAAGGCCATGGTTCAAGGCCATTCCAAATGTGTGCCAAAGAAAGATGTATGTGTGATGTATGTCCTTTGATCTTATTGAAGATCTAATATAATAGGACATATTATTTATATTTTGTAGATGAACACACATTTTTCTAGTCCAACTGTGTTGAAGGCATTGTTTAGCTGTAATATCTTCAATTATTGGACTAATTTTGATTAGTTTAAATAAATTAAAAGGCCATGGTTCAAGGCCATTCCAAACATGTTCCAAAGAAAGATGTTCTTGAAGATCAAATTCTTGATCTTCAAGAATTTGGCATTTTGGCATTATTTTTTTATTTGGCATTTGGCATTATATATATATATATATAT
>JAPMOB010217971.1:0-10004 GCA_029875015.1 Lepomis gibbosus | reverse complement strand
AATAAAATTATATTTTTCTAAATGTGAAACACTCTCTGCCCTGGCCTTATTTCAAGCGAACCTGTGTGACCTATCTCTTACTATTTCCTTGGGTGAAACTCCCCAGGTGGTGTTGTTGGCAACTTATTTAAATTATTACGCGCTTAAATAGAATCACACCCTCGTCTTGCTACATACGGAAGGAAGGAAAAGAGGGGAGCCAAAGTTATTATGACCCACTCAGAGCAGCGGGAGGGTTATCATGCACCCAGCAGCAGAGCTACACTTCTGCCACCTGAAAATGACTCAACAGTCCACCAGCTTATTGCTCTCCTACTATAAGCTGCTGTTTCAACAAAACGTACATTCGAGGCTGAAAATATTACTGTGGTGTTATGTCAGGAAATGCAGTGACTTAACCAGCGGTGATTTAGTATAAATAACACATGTAATTTATTAAGCTATGAGGAGAGGGAAAGTCCGCTAGCCACTGGGCTAATTTATGCAGTGTGAAATGCCATAGGCATAACCATAATAATGGTCAAGATGAAAAAAAATCTTGATAGTCATTATTAATCTGAATTTTATGAGTATGTTAAAAGTGATTATTATTAACGAATGTTCACACTACACGATTTTTAGCCCGATTTTTAGTTTTATTCATTGCACATTATCAGCTCCAGTGCCACGTACAGCTTTTTATTCTGGATTTGTTGTAGGCCTACCTAAATAAAATGTATGTAACTGCTGAATCAAATGATTGTGGGAGTCTTTTTTTCATTAATGCTAAAGTAGTTGCCTTTACATCCAAAGGTCTTTGAGGGTGTACTGATAAATGGCAACCCATCTGTTGATGATCAGTGTGCACTGTTCTTTCATTGTAGACATTGACAATGAAATTCAGAATGTGGCTGTCCACAAATACTATACAATTATTAGGGAACAATCCTTGTCTAGCTAGCTTAGACCATGGTCACCTTAGCCATTATTGTGTGTTCTGCAAAACTGAGCTAAACCAAAAAGTTTTCAGAAATTATCCTAAAGAAACGCACCTGCTGACCGCCGTTTTCAACAATGGTTTGTTATCTTGATATCACGAGAATATTATCCTGTTATCATGGGGAAACAACAGTTGTTATCCCGAGATCACGACATAATTATCTCGTTATCACGGGAAAACAGAGTAAAAAAATGATTGAACGGATGGCCGCTTAGGGCTTCCGTAGTTTTGTTCGTTTTGTTTGGTTTTGATGGTTTATTTATTTTTCTCCTGCCCACACTCCAGTACAGTAGGTGGCGGTAATGCACCATTGAAGTTGGATGCCAACCGCCGTAAACAACAAAGAACAAGAAGAAATTCAACCGGAAATAGAACTGGAAATGGAACTGGGTTCTTACTGCTAAGCGGAGCACGGCGGATTGCATTGTGTGGCAGTATTATGATTTTGATAGTATATTGCTAACGTTTGTGAAAATAGTTATTTGTTACTCCTGTTTATATGAATGGATACAATGGGGTAATGTGGACACGTCTTTCCCTGATCGGATGTGACTTCGAAAGGTGGGGCGCAGTCACGAACTAAGTTAGCTAATGTTACTCTAAAAGATATCTGCTAACTACAGCCAGCTAACGTTAACTAAAGAAAGCTTCAGTGATGTTAGCCTACACAAATTTACGAGGTTAGTAACGTTAGCAGTGGTCAGTGGCACTGGTTAAGTATGTCTACAGTTTGAATACCAAGTATATCCACGTGACCGTGTTACTGTTAGGTGGTGAACGCTGATTTACGATGTGTAACGATATAGGAGTTTTGAGTTAGCAAGTTTCTGAATTGCTAGAAAGAAATAGCTAATAGCCACCGTCAAACAAGCTACCGGGAATGATCACTAGTTAGTCGGGTTGGTGGGGGAAGGTAGTTAAGATTATCACTAGAGGTCATAACCAAATATAAAGCACTTCTGTCTTTATAGAGATAACGTTAAACCATGAAACTGTCATAGCTTGACAAACTTGACGT
The DNA here is from genome assembly GCA_029875015.1 of Lepomis gibbosus. Lineage (NCBI taxonomy): Eukaryota > Metazoa > Chordata > Actinopteri > Centrarchiformes > Centrarchidae > Lepomis > Lepomis gibbosus. The sequence goes on along the minus strand of JAPMOB010217971.1, from coordinate 8,007 downwards.
TCCACTGCAGCGTAGCGTTAACGTTAGCTGCAATTAGCGTTAAGTCGGAGAAGCTCTTCGTAGACTCAGAATCAGCTTATTGCCAAGTAGGTTTAAGGGATTTTCTTTGGTATAAGTTGACAAAATACTAAAAAAATCTACAAGAACAATAAAGAATATCATCTTCGTATTAAAATTACCAACAGCATTCAGTGTTCATATTCAGGACAGTCAAACACCCAGTTTAAGGAGTCAGTGACAAAATGTTAATATTGTAACAACAAGATAGCTTTGACAGTTGAGAGGTTCCAAGCTACTCCATATGACCATGGACATACTGTGTGTGCTGTTCCAGTCATAAGCACACATCAGAGTTACGCTGTAATGCATAAGGGCTTGTGCTATTCAGACTCTGGCTGTGTTTGTTCACTCATTTTTAATTTCAGTTTTGAATTTTTCGGCTTCAATTGCTTGGTAAACTGTAGTACACGTGCACTGCAAGCATGACGCAGTGACTGCGTGGAGGCGTTTCTGATATTGTTTTGCAAAGTGAGTGAATTACTCTACTGATAGTGTCTGTTCAGTGCTCATACATGATAAAACAATTTATATTGATATATTATGGCAGACATTCATATCGCACACCTCTATTCATGAGTTATGTTTGGAGATGTTTGTATGTTTAAGTCTTTCTATCTGTGTGTGTTTGTGTCATTCTGCAGAGTATGGTCATGTTACCAGAGGTTGCGTTGACCAAATATTTTTCATTATAAGAAGTTTTTGAACAGCGATGTAAAAATCATCTTGATATCATGATGGAGTGCTGACAGTTCCATGTAGATGTTGGTCCGTGGCGCATATCAGCAGCTTTTAGAGGGTCATGCATGTGAACTTCTTGTAGGGCTGGATGATATGGCACTATAAAAGTTTCATATCTTTTGATATCGATAATTATCACGATAAGTATCAAATCCTTATTACTTTTGAGTTTAAAGGCTGATTTTTGCTCCCGAGTGAAAGTTGAAGAAACCTGATGTTTAATTGTGGTTTTAATCTCCTCTTAATGGTCAGAACAAACACGTGAGGCCAAACAGTGGATCACTTCAACAAATCTGAGGTAAAGCGTTCAAAACTATTATTATAAAATCTTTGTCAACAAATATGCATGAGTTAAATTAAGTTAAAACTTTTTTCAGTCCTTTTTCCCCAATCCTAATTCCCAGTCCCAATTCGTGTATGATTCAAGTGAATAAACATTTATTGAATATTTATTGAACATTTGTTATATTGTAATTGAAAAAAATTATATTGCGATAATTATTGTTATTGTTTTATTGTCCAGCCCTAACTTCTCATAGCGCTTATTGAATAATTTAATAAAACAGCCATTTTAAGGAAGAAAATGGAACAGTGAAGTTAGTGCAAACATGCAAAAAACTTATGCCCATGCAAAAGGCCTTTCATAAAAGCATCTTATTCACAGAATCTGTATGTATCTCTTTGAATGAATGAATTAATGCATTAGTCTACATGCTACATTGATTAAAGTTCAAAAAGGTGCTTGCTTTATCAAAGATAAAATTACATATTATAATAATTTTTAGCCATTATAACTATTGTTATATATTACATATATAACAATACATATACATACATATTTCAAATGTTGAAAAATGGTTCTGATTATTGACGTGTTATCACTTAGCATTAACTAATTAAAGACTAACTCAGCCACCATGTGTGCATTTTTCTTGCACAAGGATTTAATGAAAGAAAACAACCCAGAAAAATGAAACTGCTGTTACTGGATTTAAAATTATACTAGTGGCAAGCTAAATACTACCTGCATTAAGGAGTACTATTTTAAATGATACACATTCAATAGTGTCCTGTGATTTTTTTCAAATGGCAATCATACCTGAAATGAAACGCTCCAGAGTTCACTTTACAGCGGTCCGCACCAGAGTTTGAGTTTAACGTTCACACCATGTACGCTTGTCCACTGCGCCATCACCACCTCACGATGAACACGTGTACAAGTTTGAACACGCCTAACGGAGTTTGTGCACTACCATACCTAAATGATTGTTAAACTGACCATTTAGAATCATTAATATGTTAACACAGTTATTTTTTAACCACATTTGCGTCTAACTCTCAAGCTTAATTCACAATTTCCAGCCTGCACCATGTGATTTATGTTATCTACCTTCAAACAGGTACTTGCACCGTTTCTGGCTTGGGGCAGAGAGAACAAGCAAGAAAGGGGGATGGAAGAGGGGAGTGCTCTTCATTTGTTATCAGCCACCACTGTTAACACCCTCGCAGAGAGAGACTGAGAGGAAGTGAAAGGAATTCTCTGGTGTACACACAATAGACTGAGAAAAAGAGAATCCAGCGCTATAAGCCACACCTCATAAAGCAGAGGAAATGGCTTTCTTGGACAATCCAGCCATCATTCTGGCCCACATCAGACAGTCTCATGTGACCAGTGATGATACAGGAATGTGTGAGATGGTACTAATAGACCAGGATGTGGATCTGGAGAAGTGCCAGCTGGCTCTGGTCCCCGGCAGCAGCTTTGGGTCTACAGAATCAGGGTCCATGAGCGAGGGGGGCGGTAGCGTGACAGACAGTCATGCCTGTGATCTCTCCCAGTCCATGGACATCACCTCCAGCTGGGACTTTGGCATCCGTCGGCGCTCCAACACAGGTATGTCCACCTCCAGGCTCTGGCTGGTTAGCAGGACAAGCTTTCTGTCAGGCACACCTCCCTCCTGTTGTTATGGTGGAGACGGCCCGAAAGCCTGTTCTGCTGTTGATTCGAAGGGGCTTGTGTGTCTAATCTGGGTCAGTGGTTTAGTGAGACTCATGTCAAATTGTGTGCTATTGAAGGTTGTGTTGGAAGTGGTAGGCATGGGGTAAGATTGCAGTTTTCTGTGTGAATGTTATTAATTGCTATGAGGTGAGGAGCACAGATCACATCAACAATGATTAATGCTCTTTTTGCATGCAGGATACTTTGCAAATAAAGCAGTCCATGTGAGATTGTCCAGATTTTTCTTTTTATTATGTAGACAAGTAACACTTGTCTAATTGATGACGATGATGGGAAAACATCGTATGCGCCTTGCAACACGAGGCCATGAGTGCCCTTTGCTCTATGATCCAGTGCATACTCCTTGCAAGGTACACTTAGCAGTCCCTAAACATGTGCTGTGTGTGCAGGTTCACAAGATTACAAGAATTAAAGGAAAACTACTGATTATTACACTTTAGGGTTAATTTTCATTGCTTAGCTCATTAGTTGTGTTATCAGTTGCTTTGTGTACTCACCAATGCAATTGTTAAGATTTTGAGGGCAAGTTGCAGCTATTATTAACAATAATGGAAAGCTGAGGCTTCTCGGTAATAATAATACACATCTGTGCAGTTCTGTCACTGAAACTCGTTCATTATCCCTACTGGTTTTCAAACTGACTGCTGTACAGGTGTGCCTGTTGTTTGCAACAGCTGTGGTCTGCCTCAGTCCTCCAGATTGGTCACATTCACAAAATAGGCTATTTCTGTTCAAGTCGCATTGCATCTTATAGTGACTGTGGTGAATATGACTGTAGAAGTGAGCACTATATCAAGCTGGGTTTGAACGCACTAGAGCAGAAACAATTCCTTATGGTGGCGCATGGCTCTGTCTGTGAGCCACTCAAACACAGGCCTCCCCTATTTCCAGTCAACATTTGATTAACTACGTCAGCATCCAGGTAGCATTTTTTTTTTTGGGTTTATATGAAGCAGCTTGTTACCTGAGCGATATAAGAAATACCCGAATATCTTCATCAAGGTTTTATTTTTTCGAGGCTTTCTCTTAATAAAACATAAGCTCCCCTTAAAACATGATTTGTGATATTTTAGAGGTCTCTAAAATATTGACAATATGCGATTGTTGCCATTCATTTCTATTTTTCTATATCATCATGGATCATGTGTAAACCAGGAGCGTCGAGCTTCACCCAGCCAGAGGGAATGATTACCGACCGTCCGCAAGTCGCTCCCGCGTCCCGCCCTTTATGCTGCCGCGCCCCACTCCCTCTCTGGTAGACCTCCGATTGGTTGTGTTGCCAGTGGAACCGGCGCACTGCGGACTAGCGTGATAGTTACGTTCACACTGTTATCATTGAGAATGAGTATTCAGGCTCTAGCAATCTGCTTGTCTCTTGTGTCACTCCCATGTAAACGTTAGGGAGAACATCGTACCCTTTTTGTAGTTTCAAACTTTTACCCTCTTTTCATTAGAAAGAAGGAAACCACAGCTAATATATGTATAACACAAGTCAGGAAACAAAGTGCAAAATAACCTTCATACAAACAACAGCGAACACACCGGTGAAGATTTCACTCGGTCCACATTTTGATAGGCTACAATGTGGAGGAGGCTCGTTAATGATGTAGCTGCTACATCATTAACAAGTTTCACCTGCAGCTGAAAACGGAATTTTGCTTTGAAATCGCAGGTTCTGTTTCATTTTGGCAACTTTGTTAACATAGCCCACTGCTGATGGAGAAAGTCAGCAGAGCAGACACAAACAGGGAGAGAGAGACAGGAAGAGGTGAGGCACTCGGCATTGTTTGAAACAGAGGTGTAGGTGTGTCAGTGTGTGGGGGGAAATGAAAACTAAAGGTAAAATGGAGCAGATTCAAGTAGGTGTTTTTAGTGCTTTAGCTTTTCCTCATTACTTGAATCTACTCACCCTGCTTTTGCCTTTAGTTCTCTTTTCCCCACACACACTTGCACCTCTGGTCTCTTGCTGCAAGCACCATGGCTTGCCCCTAAAGTATATAAAGTCGCCGAAAAAACACAGAACTCTTCTTTTGTATTTTTCCGTTTTCACAGCAGCAGGTGAGCCACATGTGGAGGAAAAATATAAATATTTAAAATATCCCCCATGTAACGTAATATAACGTAATATCAGATAACAACTCTGTGTTTCTCTGCAAAATGCTAAAATCAAACATACCTGTATGGCTGTTAATATACAAGTAAAGTCTATTTCTGGGAAACACTGGCATATCTGGCCCGTCCTTCTTCTGCCTCAACCGGTTCTGCGTTGTTGTAATTTCCCTAAATGTATCTGCTGTTCAACATCAATCAGTCCAACATGATCTGCTCAGTTTTAGTCGCCACTGTTTGTTGTAGCCTACACCAATGAAGAAAAACAACCTCAACAGAGTGGAACATGGAAACCTCACTGCCAGTTGGCATTTTGGCGATGTAACTGCAGAGCAACAAAAACACCAGCGTACAAGTATAAATTCTCATGGCAGACCAGGTTATATTTATATAATTATAATTATACAGAAAGTAAATGTTATATATGTTAATAAGTGACCAAATAAATTTATCAAACTTTGAAATCTGGGAATTTAAGTCGTAACGTTTTCTCTCAGGTATAGTTTCCCATTGTTTCACAGCACCCTCTGACATCCGCCTGTAGAATGGCCCAATTGACACATGGGAAGTGCTATCGTACAACAGCAGCAACGATAACAAGGCTGCCTGTATCTGCAGACAAGTTTAATCGGTCTTGGGAGTGCTTTATCGTCCGATGCTGATTATGAAAAGAGCCACTAAGAGCCATCAGCCTTTTTCAAAATTGACCACTATCATCTGATGTTGTTTGGTTTTTGTAATTCCTCACGTTTACATTCAGTTTTGCTGATTTTGATGACAGTGTAGCAGCAGCCAATCAATGTTCTTCAGAATTCAGACTTTGTCATGTGATGTTCTGATGTCAGCCCTTTAAATCTCAAGGTTTGGTGTCCTAATCAACATCAAATAATCAAATCAGTTATCAAATTAGTATACTGTGTTGAAGGTGGGATGTAGGAGTGGAAATGATGTGTTGTGAGTTTAAATCAAATGAAAGGGGTATGAATCTTTTTTTAGGCTGCATTCAGGTGTTGTATATGGAAGGAATGTGGTTTTGGTGACAGAGGGAGTCCAAAGGTAGACAGCATGTCTCCTTTTGGCTCCCTTGACTTCTGTAGTTTGGTGAAGTTGTGGGTAGAAATCTGCAATCCTCTGAGAATTTCAGACTTGAGATGAGCACTGACCTGTGGTGGCTCTCTTATCAGGACTTCAACAAGACAGCCGTGAGAAACCTGGGGCTGCTGGTAAGATAAGAGGGATGAACAAAAAGTATCCAGGTTTTATTTGATGTTAGCTTGTTAGTTCTTGGTATGTGTACTACTATACATTTCTGTGCATGTGACTGTCTTTTTTAGGGTTGGTCATGTCTGTCAATATATCACATGACGGAGAGTCAGTGTGTCAAACCAAATAAAAAAAACTCCTCCTCATGTGGCTCTCACAGGCTCAATGAAAAGTAAAAATAATTTGATATAAAATGTACTGGTATTTTCATAATAAAATGTAATATTTCACCAGTTTTTCAGTAAATTTGGCTTGTTCACATGCGACTCACATTTAAATGTTTTTCTTTCTTTTCAGCCCAAAGACTTGAAAGGTTAAGGAAAGAACGGCAGAACCAAATCAAATGTAAAAACATTCAGTGGAAAGAGAGGACATCCTCCCAATCAGGTAGTGTTTCTCACCAGCTTCACTTAGTACTAATTGTGTAGCAAAACCCTACAATTCCTTTTCCACTTATTACTGTGTCTGTGTGTCGTGCATTTTTAAGTTATTTTATTCTGAATAACAAGGCTAACAATTTTTATGTTTTGTTGACATTTTCAGATAAATTACTGGACAGTTGTAACTATAAAAATTCCAGTAGAACATTCTCCAAAACTCATAATAAAGAGTTTGGATTAGTGGTCGACTTATACAGGCTACTGTCTCACATTAAATACTGTGCTAAGTTAGCTTGCTGTATTGCTAGTTTTTTCCAGGCCTGTGGCCAATCAAATATATTGAGTTTTGAAACGTAGAAATTAGGTCGTATTGTTTTCTCTTAGGTAAAAGTTTCACAGCACTCTCTGACGTCTGCCTATAAATTGTCCAAATTAACACATGTAGGATCACTGACATTGTTCCACAGCAGCCACGCTGACCATTTTTGTGTAATCTACCTTGTGAGTGCAGGTATCAGCCCATGCTATTAACCTAAAATGCCTGATAATCAGCCACTAATTTGGATCACAAAATACTAACAGTTTTTCCATCCAGAAATTATCTTCCTTTATCGGGGTGTGTTACTGCAGTAAGAACAGTGATTATTGTGTTCAATGTACTTGAAAATAACCAAGTGTTTGCTGTATGTTTTTTTTGCTCTTGTGGTTTATATGCAGTAGAAGATCTGGTGTCTTTGTTTGAAAAACGGGACTTTAAAGACAGGCCGCGAACAGCAGGTACCAAATCCACCCTCTCACTGCGGCTGGAGCAGTGTCCCCAACAGCTCAACAACCCCTTCAATGAATACTCCAAATTTGATGGCAAGGTGAGATATTCCAGATTTTCTTCTTTGCTTATAAATTGATTCTCTATTGGATTGTATTAATCCAACACAGCAAACCTTCTGTCAAGTCAAGTTATAAAGCACATTTAGCGGCAGACCCTTCTATGGAGGCCGCTGTATTTTGTCGTCATGTTTCTACTGTAGCCGACAACGGACAAACAGCTCTACAGAGCACGTTTCGTCATCAGGACGTTCTTCTGCTTGTATAATTCTGGCAGTGTAGACGCCCGTCACTACATTAAATACATACATTGAAGAAGAAGAGGGAATAATAATAACAATAATAATAAACCGTCTGAGTAGTCTTCTGGTTTATTAGAAGTAAGAAGAGAAGTGACATATGGGGCCTTTCTCAATCTATGTTCTTGTCTGTACTTGTGTTCTTGTGTTCTTGTGAAACGTCATCTTTTGTGGCCCAAGTACTGTCCCAATACACAAGTTTGCATTTTGGCAAGAACGGTAAAAAATCCCGAAAGTGTTCTTGACACGCCCATTTTACCGAGGATGCATCGGGTGGTAACTTGTGTGAACTTGACGGCAGAGATATCCCAGC
>JAPMOB010217968.1:0-18671 GCA_029875015.1 Lepomis gibbosus | reverse complement strand
ATCAGAAAGCAGCCGGTGTTCTGCCAGCGGACCACAGACAAGGTAACAGTAACAGCAACTTTAGCATTTAACTGAAATCAAGATTGATTGCTGAGTTGAAGGCCAGCCAAAGTAAGCTGCAGTCCTCAGCTGAAAATGAACACACGTGCGTTTGTTGTTTTCCTTTTTCTTAGTCTCCAATCCCAATCTGAGATAACCCTGATTAAATCATGAGGGTCATTGTCCAAATCCAGAGACACACAAGACAACATAAATTCTTTTTCACAGGCTGTGTAGTACTCCTCCTGACATGAAAACTAACCTGTATGTGTAAAAGTGTCCTTTTAATGCGCTATCATATTAAAGTTTGACACCCACAGCGTACGTAGTGTAACTATGTGAGCAATGCGCTGCTGTGCAAGAGGACGTGACAGACCGCAGGGAGGGAAACAATCAACTACTAATACTAGAGAAGAACAGAGGGGGAAAGAGGTGAGAAGAAAACACTTTAGTCAAATGCTTTCCTGTGTGTCACTGCAACACTGACAACCTGAATACAAGCAGGGAGAGAGACAGAAAGTGAGAGGGGAAAGAGAGAAACAGAGGGAGGGGAGATTGAGAATCAGAGAGAGTAAAAATGAGCAGATTCACTTCCACCGAGACGCACACCCCATGTTGTTAAAAGTATCTGTTTCAAGGTTGGAAATGCATGGAAGTGGAGGGTCCACAATGACGAGAAAAACACTTCTGTCAACGTGAAGTGTGAATGAGGCTTGTTCTCAAGCACGCAGCGGTGTAAACAGGCAGCTACTCGTGCCAAAGCTACTTAACATGCTTCTCACTCCGGGTTTGAAATGTCTTCCTGTAAAAAGACTGAATCCTCTTGAAACAGCTCTGAAACATTCATTTCCTGTGTGTACTTACAAGTGTGCACTCTACAGTTCAGAGTCAGGAACACACACATGGACCATATGTATCCATGTGAACACCAGCTCGCCCATCCAGCTTTTGCAAACACTTTCACACCTCTGCTTAATGTGCTTCATTATGACAGCAGAAGCTGGACTGTTTTAACACTCTGCAGCAGCTCATGAACTTTACGATAGATAGAAATTACACAAGGCAGTAAGAGTTAACACCTCAGGCCATATCTTGCAGCTGGAACATTCATTCATAAGTTGCTGCTTTAGCTGGAAATTTTTTCATATTTTCTACAGGCAAATTATGAAACCTTACATCTTTATTAAACTAGGCAAATGGACTGAGATCCATGTGTTTTTCGCAGAGGCTCAGAGCAGCAGTGGTTAGTGGTGGTGGGGGGCACTAAACTCCTACAGGTTTTATGTGTGAGCCCGCAAAATTCTCCTCACAAGGGATCTGTATAATTTTACAATTTTACATCCCAGAGCTCCCTGTCAAGTTTGATTCAGGGCTGGTGGTTCTGTTGATTGCATGCAGCCAATCAAAGAGGGCACTTTAAACAATCACATCCGAGTGGTAAAAAAATAACGATTGTATTGCTGCATGTTTTGTTGATTGTGGTGACTTGGTTTGGTCAGATGGGATGGGAGTGTGTTCTCATAGCATGGAATAAATACAAGTTCAAGACCACTGCAGAGACCACAGCCTTTGCCTGCAAAGCTTCAAGTCACACACCTTCACCACAGTGTCTCTATACACACATGCACATGTCTCGACTGTACATTTTTGTGTGGTGAATGTACTGTGGTTTGCATGTGTGTGGAGGGTGATTCAACTGAAGGCTCCACTGCTCCACTTCTTCATGACTGCTGTGAGCTAAAAGCCAGAGGAATCCATCCCAAAGTGTTTAGAGAGAAACATAATGTGGTGATTTACAGTATAAAAAACATGAGACATAAAGAGAAAATCCCCTTAAAACATATCCGTAGAGCACACAGACATGATCAATTTTCCTACTGTTACTGAATTACTTTGACATTTATGCTTTTCCCCATTAATGGGGAAAACTGTACAATTACCTTTTATTTACATTAATGGCAGCAACATTAACATTCCTCATTGAGATAAGTGTTGGCACATTGCCCCTTTGTCTTTGCAGCTACTTCAGGGATATGATGTTAGAGACAATCATGGTGTAATCAAGTCCTGTTGACTCTCCTCATCTCCTTGTTAATCCTTCCACTGAACATGTCAGCTGCTTTCTCCCTCCCTTTCTCTGCACTGAGTCAACACTACTGCCCATCAGCGTTACATTATAAATGACTAACTTAATTCAAGACAGAACAATCTACTAGTGGCACGAGATCTTGCTATATTAAAAGGTGACGATATTTCTCGTTGAGGTGAAAAGCTCTCTCCATGTCAGAGCTTCCACGACTTTTTGGAGTTTTATAAACAATTTTCTCACACAGTGGAAAACTAATGACTGATAATGTCGACTCATGAGCGGTTCATCTCCACCCAGCTGTGACACCGTCATTCGGGGATAGCAATCAAGCGGACCCCCTCTCGCGCTGTGAGTCGCAGACAGTTTGTGACTGAGCAGTAACGATGCTGGTAGAGTTCTGCAAAATAAACATCTAAAAACGGGGGTGCAAAGGTGCTCTGATTGGGACTTTGAGCTGCACTGTATGCTGAAGTTGACATGTGTGGATTTGTGGTGAGATTTCTGCCCAATCAGAATTGCTTTCACTTAGTTTCTACCTCCTTTTCTCATCCTAACATACAGTCACAAGCAGTGCTGTGACGTCTGAAGGAGATAGTACCACATCAGCAGAGCAATAACATAATGCACATTATAGTATAGGACAGGAAGAATTAGAGGGGAAATTATATTATGAATTCTTATTAAATTATCAGTCTAGTAGTAGTCCAACTATTTTTCCCGACATGTCAGAGAATTGAAACTGGAGCTATTAAAGTCCAGGAAACTGGATAAAGCCATCAAGTTCTTAAAGAGTTCATATTATGCTTTTAGGCCTTTTCCCTCTCCTTTATTGAGTTATACCTTTTTGTGCATGTAAAAGGTTTGCAAAGTGAAGAAGCCCAAAGTCCAGCCCAAAGGTTCCCATCTCCTACAGAAAACTCTGCTCTGAGTCCAGCAGTTTCCCTTTCATCCCTGTGACGTCACAGGGATGAAATGTTAAATGCGCCTCATATAATTCTCACCAAGCTGCTACTCCGACACGCCCTCAAAAACACCAGTGGAAAAACAGTGAGCTGCAGCACACAGCTCTCCTCTCCCTTCCCACTAGCAACCCTCGAGGCAGTCAGTGGACATAAAGTTGTTACTGTGATGTAGAGACAGAGCTCGGTTAAAACTTTATGGATGAAAGATAATTTTGTTACAGATTAATAACTCACCAAACTGAGCTCACCAGTCCATGTTGCTAAGCTGGTAAGGGGATATACAGCTGAACCAAAGCTGTGTTTACTGGCTTCTTACCACCCACTACACTCTGTTTCTGATTGGCTAATAGTCCTTAACAAGGAACTTCGCATGTGCAACTCCCAACAAAGCTCTTGTAGAGGCAAGATGCATCACTCCATAGCTAAAACAAAGCGTTCATCACACAGGGTGAAAAGAGGAGCTGCAGCAATGTGCAGTATGACAATATATTTGGTGTTTTTTGAAAATGAAACCAGGGGTTGTACCTGTTCTGGTACAACCATAAACAAGATATAGAACCTGAAATTTAGCATAATATGACCTCTTTAAAAGAACTTCACGTAACCTTTTGGTATTGCCATAGCTCACTTGGAACATCGACAGAGAGTATACAAAAAAGTACCAGGGACTTTTTTCCACGATGGAAAACCAAAGGCCAGTCCAGCTGGTACCAAGCAGTGGAAAAGAGGCTTGTATATGTGCTGACTCAGCAGGGATGACACTAAAAGACAAAAGGTGATATACAGGAGAATACATATCTAAAGCAGTTATAGTTTGGATTGTCACCTGTCACCTGAATTGTTTTTCAATTCAGGTGACAATTTTTTCCACCAAGAATTTATCCAGAAAAGGCAGAAATTGGTGCAGCAAATTTCACCAGAATGCAGATAATTAAGTGTTTAGTATTCAAAATCTTTGGGGGGAGCTTTCTAAATAAAGGTGATAAAATATTGTCTCATGAGTGAAGTGTCTCGTCACACCGCTAAAATCTACCAATGTGATGTTTTTCAGGTTTATTAAACTGAAAGCTTCACAGACACATCAGATAGCCCTCTTCTTCTAGGCCAGTTACACACATATGTGGGCATTACTTGCTTGTTAAAAGCTTTGTAAAGGAGTGCAAGGACACACACAGACACACACAACAGAGACAAAGGAAAAAGCTGCAGATCTGACAGGAATAGGAACGGAGACTGCAATATGAGGTGAGAATATTTTCATCTCCTTCATTAATGTTAATGTGGCTCCGAGTGAAGAACGGTTGTGACTTCAAAGAGGAACAGAACAGCTCCAGGGGCTTCATCACCATGATGTCACATCCTGCCAGGATCGAGGATGGGGGTGGGGCAGGTTGTGGGTGTACAGAGAGAAGCAGAGCGATGAAGGGCAGGGGGGAAAGAGGAGAGAGTAGAGGAGATGACAGATAAACAAGAAGCAGGAGGCGAAAGGCAGAAAGATGCTCACGCTGTATCTTCTTCATCGTCTATTATACAGGCTATGGCTGTATTCTCAGATGGCCCCGGAAAGACTAAAGCAGCTTCATCTCCGCAGTCAACAACAGATCTGGCCTTTCGTTGATCTGTTCGGCACTGTCCTATAATGCTACTTAAAGTTCTGACTACCTGCTTATTATTTAGGAAATAATCAGAAATGGCAAAGTGTCCACCCTTGATATATTCTCTGATTGTACTGACTCACGACATGGCTACGGGTGGAAATTGTGACTAATTTTACTGCTGATAGTCCAAAGTTACATAACCAGCCAACCGACTCTAAAAATAGAAACAAACCAGAAAGGGGTAACTGAAATCTCATTCCATGTGTCTGACAAACCCAGGCAACGAGAGATGATTTCATTTTTGTCATGCCAGCTACACTGCTCCTTCTGAGTGTACTGCACATATGTGGAGAATCACTGAGACTGTGCTATCAGTGTGTTAGTGTATCTTATCACAGTACAGACCATACATACACCGCATGTTCCCTCTGTAAAGTACATCTCATTAGATCTTATATTGCTTCAAAAATTTGAAAACTTATTTCTATTAAATACTGAACGCCTTCAGGATTCAGAGGGCAAGGCAATACCACCAATCTAATGTGCGTTTCATGTCATCAAAATTGATGACCTCACTCTCTACTGGTTTGGTTTTTGCAACAATTTACTTCAATTCATACTGTACAGAATGTAATAAAAATCTGTTACTGGCATACCATCTTCTTTAGGATTTAGATTGAACTGGTACATCCTTAATACAGATATCAGTGGTCTCTTTATACTTAACGTATTATCTATATACCTCACTGACTGCTATTCACTGAAATCATGACTGAGAGCGGAGACACAAAAATGTAAAGTTAAATTAAGATAACTGTATTTAATGTCACGTTATGGCTAAAACCCAGGCTGCTTAATTAGGTCAGTATCCGAGCGTGAAACGTTTTAGTCAATTAATCGATTCGTCGACTGACAGAAAGATATTGGGCAATTATTTAGATCAGATTAATTGATTGATTAATTTTTAAGGAAACTACCAATACCCCCTGGTTGCACACTGCTTTTCATTGTCATATGATAAAAAAACAGAATCACTTTGGGTTTTCAAAAGTTGGCTGGATCAAACAAGACATTTGTAGAAAGAGATTGCCTTTTTTCACTATTTTTCAACAACTGTTTGTTTACAGCATTCATTCCTTTCCAACCTTCTATACCTTTGGAGGTATTTGTTGTCCTGACCAGATAATTTCCTATGAAATAACTGAGGCTGTAAACACTTCAGCTGCTCAGACTCACTCAATCAGCTCTTTCTGTTATGGAATGATTCTCCTTCACCTCTTCCCCTTAAGACAGACAAAAAGCATATTCCCCTGCCAGATCCAGTTCTTTGACTTTCGGCGGTGATTTAAATGGATTCATTATGAAACTGACTCAATGCAGCATTTTTCCTCTGACTACTTCTCTGTCTCCATCTCTCTCTCTAAATTGACTCGCTTTCTGTAGTTTGCCCTTTTTGGCTTTAAACCATCCGACAATAAACTGACGCTCTGCTCAGAAAGGCCAGAGTGAGCTCTTTCCAAGCTGGGGGAGGATGATAAATCCTGTGAAGCTGAAACAAAACATGCAAGCAGAGCCATATAAATGTTAAAAAGGCTCTTCCAAGGCTGGGCGTGGAATCCAGGGGGAGTCCCCGCAATGAAAATGAACACAATTGGGGAAAAAAGTAACAGAGGTATAGCCTACTGGGACTGAGGGATGACCTGAGGGTTTGTATGGGGAGGAGTGCAGCTGGCGTCAGACGGAAGGAAGGAGCTTCAGGACGGAGGAGCTCTGGAGAGAGTCTTGGCCACATCTGCATCCTTTCTTTTCCTCGCTTTGCAACCATGTCTTAAATTTATTCTCACTCAATTTATAACTCTCAGACTCGTCCTCCTCAAACCATATTTTTCCTAATCCGTCTCTTACTGCCTCTCTCTCTCTCTCATTTATCAGGCATCACTTATGGCAGGGTGCTGAGTGTAGAGTGTTTCCAGCCCATATGGAAGCGATCAGGGGCAGGCAGCGAGGAACAGCAGAGGTCCCGCAGACAAGACAAAGTCCCTGTTGAACCACTGCCTGCAGGTATTGAGCCAGTGTTTGGAATCACAGTAAATAGGACAGTGGATTCCAAAGTGGGCTCAATGGACCATCAGAGGTTTCAGTTTATTCTTCGAAACATTTAAATCATTTCATTTCAGCATTTTCGGTCGCTAGACCAAATGTGAAAGAATGACTGTGTTGAAAGCCTTTTCCAACAAATACCACCTATAAAAGTGCATCGTTCCAGGTGACAACTTCCTGTTTAACTGAACTGAGAGAAGCAAAAAAGCCACAAAACCAAGCTGAAAGTAATCAACACGCCCAGCAGACAACAACTGGTCACTGCTCAGAGAAGGTAGTGATCAACAGTCCCACAGTCCTACACTGGACGCTGCCTTTTTTATAGGAACGGCAAACCGAGTCGTCACCCTAGCAACACAAGCCGTACATGGGTGGAGGTTTGTGCATTGCTAAAAAGAGAGAGAAAGAGAGAGGGTGTGGGAAAGAGAAGAACAGGAGCACAGATGTGTACAGGTGTGCACACATGTACCTGTACACCTTTCATTCATGAACAGCTGTTTGTCTGCTTAGAGGTTACCTACTTTCTACTGATACACACAAATATACTGTATGATATGGAGGATGCATGAGAAAATACCCTCTGCTCACGAGTATGAGTCATTCACTCCACCAGATGGTTGGAGAGAAAGAGACAGAGCGGGAGAGGACCAGTATGTGGCAGGGTAGCAATAAAAACACCTGAAGTGTGACAAGGAGCCATCGCCACTAGTGGCTATATATAACCCGGCACAGCCAACAGAGAGAGAGAGAGAGAGAGAGAGAGAGAGAGTGAGTGTGTGTGTGTGTGTGTGAGAGTGTGTGTGTGTGTGTGTGTGTGAGAGACACTTAGACACATAGACCCTCCAGCCAGACGAGCAGCCACTTTCAGAAACGGAGTGATGATTCTCAGCTCTGTTTCTGTGGGCAAAGGTCACAGTCTGGCCACTAGCTTCAGCAGGATTCAATATGGAGTTATAACTTGTCATTTATATTGGTTACAGACATTTAACAGTCACTGTCTCAAAGGACTGCACAACAGCCACAGGCTAAAACTGTGACTAAAAATGGCAACCTAACACATTAAATGATCAATGAGAGCCAGGAGAACGTTAAGGGCATCCCAGGGCATTTCCGCCTGCCATTACCATGGGGCCTCTAGCCAAAACATAGAAAACACACATCAGCTCCAACTTCACATTGAAACATTACATAAAATGTCCTTAATACAACCAGAGAGAGAGGGACAGAGACAGACAAACTAGGGCTGTCGCGATAACCGCAAAATTGAAAGGCTGCGTTGTTGGCCAAGCCTACCGCAGAGGATTATGTGCACCGCAACAACCGCAATGGTTATACTTCACTCCAAACTTCAGGGCTTGTTAAATTAATAAATTAGTGCTTCAAAACTTCCACAACCGTAACAAGCTCAGTAACAGTTCAAGGACGGATGGCCATGGGCTGTACGTGACCTGACTTCAAACTTGGAAGCTTGTTTTACTGTAGGACTGAAATGATTCAATTAAATCGATAAAATCGATAAATAAAAACATCAACGCAATTCTTTGCATCGATGCTTCGTTTAATCCATATAAACAGCACAGTGTTTCGCACGGACATTTATTACTGTGGCACATCGCGCTTATGCTGTGAACACGATGTGATTATAATGGAGCTGTTTGCAAAGTGGAGGAAGAGAGAGAAAACAGCGAGGGACAAAGAAGAAAGTGTCCAAAGTGTGGGATTTTTTCAAGCTAAAGAAAACAACAACTCTGTAATGTTACTGTCCGTCCACTGTAAAACGAAACTTATGACGCCTATTACTATGCTATATGGCAAATTACTTCACGTACCAACATATTACCGCGGTGGTAATTACTTCACCGCAACAGCCCTAAGACAAACTAGTGTATTTCAAATCTTTACTGACTGACATAAACACAGGTTCATTCCCCTCTGTGCTTTGGATGACTTCTGTTGGGGAGAAGTTCAGAATTCACATCTAGCAGACTCAGCAAGATGGATGCATTTACACTTGATGTGTGGTCAAACACATGTTTAAACCATGTCTACAGTAGGCAATATAGTGAGACAGAGAGCATCTTCATCACTGTCACCAGTCCTTCCCATAAAAGTTTTTTAACTATCCATGTACATTATTAGGCAATTCAGAAGAAAATGCTGAGAACAAGGTCGTGTATAAAAACTACAGATCAAGGGATAAAAATGCCTATTCTGAGTCTGTTCTGCAATCTAAATGTAATCAGATGCAGATATCAGCAAGGACACTTCATGTGTACAGGCACACCAGATAACTGTGCTGCTGTAGTTGTTCTGCATAATTCTTCCTGTAAGGAAGCGTGATAAAGACTATAAGCCTGTGCTGCACTGAAGAGAGGACAGCGAAAAGGAGAGAAGGGTACTGATGGTTAAGGAAGCACCCTGCAAAAGAAAATACAATGGGAAATTTAACACTACAACATTAGCTGCCAGCAATAAACCTTAACATTTTGTCCAGAGCTCTATCTGTCTTACTGCGATGCATAACTAGCCAAGAAAATAATAATTCTGCTGTAACCTGCCAAATTTAGAAATATGTCCAAGGTCATAAAAACCTGTTAAGATAATAGATGTAATGTATGTGCTGTAAAATGTATGAATGAAATACATTACAACAGTGCTGCTTTGTTGTTGCCTAATTATTTCCAAGTCACCTACTACAGGTCATTATGGTGTAAAACATTATTGCCAAGTAATTACCTGGACCATCAACTGGCCTATTCAAGCACCAGGCTTGTTTAAGGAGTAAGCTGGTCCTGAAACACAGAATCCTTTTGGATTCAATTAGGCTTTGAGCAACTCACTCACAGAAACCATTAGCTGACTGAAGAGGCACATCCCCAGAGGAGGGATCCACAGGTGCCCCCCCACCAACTGCTGCCTTTAATGACTCTGCCCTTTTCAGTATCATGGTAACCAGGATCATAGTGATCACCCCCTAGAGAGCAGGGTGTGAATGCCCTCAACAAGTCATCTGACCTTTCACTAAATAAAATGGCACACTTTGCCTAATGGGTTCCTAATGGGCCACAAACAATCCAAAGAATAGGTATAGGACACATTTAGTTGACTTTACTGCTGACTTATGGGAAAGAGCGCAGGAGGAGAAAGTAGAAGTAATGTCAAGTACACAAGCAGTTACTATGAAACTCTTCTATCCTTGAAGTGAGAGAAAAGAGGGCGAAACATGAGACATACAAACACTAAAAGTTACAAATTATATCACAAAAAAAATTCATAAAAACTGCAAATCTGACAACCGAAAACATGCATGTTCTTCCTTCACATACTGTAACACTTGACGGCTATGGCACCCTCCAGATACTGTTTTCTCTCTGAACAACATTTGTGTGGAAGAGTGCGTGTTAGCATGTGTTGGGTCACCAGACACATGGAGAGTTGTGTACTGCAGGGTGTTCCCAGGGTTCAGAGTGCAGCCTGTGTGTTAACTGGGAGCCTGGGACATTTTACAAGAGTCCAGCCGCGTTCCCATTCACCCACGGACAGGGAACACATTGACAGCAGAGCGGGTCTGGACTGGACTGAGCAGCCCTCCTCATATACAACCATGGGAACCAACAATTGAAGCCTTCAGATGAACAACTGTATGGGTTTGTTTCAACAGCAGTATGAACACAACGGTGGATTGAGGCCAAATGCCTCAAAGTTCATAAAATACCTGTGAAATTCTGTTGAGTTGCCAGATATTCACATGTGAATAGGAGGTTGTCCCTTGTGGGCAACCATAGGTTCATTGTGGGAACAAATTATTTTACTGTGTACTGGATAAAAAACAACTGTGCCACCTGAAGTTATAGAAAATATGCCCTTTTCACACAAGACATTTTGACATTATCAATCAGCTTAAGATTAAAATTAAAGATGGCTCAATTCCGTTTAGTTGCTTTAAGTTTCTGGCGTTGTCCATGCTGCCTTACTGTTATATTGTCAAGACTTACTGGGACACTTGAATACAACAGAGATACCCATAAGCGTTTACAGTCAACACGTTGTTGGTGCAGTATTCTCTGAAACACAGGGGGCATACAAACTAAATATTCTGTAAATAAGCAAGAAGTCAAAGATCCAACATGGCTACAGGTGCTGCCAGTGTGGTAGCAATCTCTCTCCACGAACTGGGAATCATCTGACTCTCCCTGTGGTCTCTGAAGGAAGGGTCGTAGAGGTGTTTACAGTAGTACTGGGCAACGATTAAAATTTTTAATCAGTATTAATCGCATGCAAAAAATTGAATAATGAATTCTAAAGTAGTATATTGCACACTTTTAATTTAAATGTACTGCTATATACAGAAAAGTGCAAAAGCGCTTTGTATCAGCAGTATTCCCTTTACACAGTAGCAATAAAATATTTCTTGTAAATCTTAACTTAAACATTAATGTAATCAATTAAAATATAAAACCAAAGCTGTTTGCCACTGACAGGGCATTACCTTTTATAGCTTGTTAAAATAATTCCAGAGACACGATCATAACTTGATAACAGGCACCTTCTGAGCAACAGGTTAACATATATAAATCTGTTTTCTTGTTTTTTTTCCTGAACAGGTGTCAGCAGAAACATTTTTCTTTTATCAGGACGCAGCAGTGCTTCCCTGTTAGAGTGAGGTGAAGTGGTCGCCTCACGCACACCAAAGTTGAATTGTTTTGAACTTTTTGCACATGACGCGCAGCTCATATCATTGGAAGAGAGACTCATCCTCGCTGTTTCCAGTTCCCAGAATCTATTACTGTTTACTAAGCAGAACATCAACAGGAGGGAATTCGCATGGCAGAGCATCCCCGCGAAACCAGATGAAGGCCTAGCAGATAAAGTTACGTAGCCTATAATTGCAACTTAAGTTAAATAGGCTACAGCTGTGTAGAGCACAGAAGCCGTTGCCTTGGTTACTATCCATAGAGCGCCTACCATTTACTCGCGGAGTGCTTGTCTCCTCTTCACCTGAGTAGCGCAGAACAACCCCGCGAGGCCAAGCGACTACGTTTTGATTTTAAGAACGTTCCCAAGATCGACATCTTCCCCTTCCTTCTTTCTTTTTGCGTGACGTCACATTCCAAGAAAAATGCTCCCTTGGAGGACAAAAAAGACGTTATTTTGAGTTGCCCGCCAACCAGGAAGCAAGTGATACACTGTTACTTTGAGTTTGTTACTTTTGCGTTGCCTAACTGCTTGGGTGGTTGTTGCGCTTTCCGCTGCACTATTCGACAAAGACATAAGCCTGAGCTGTGTTAGGTGAGGGATTCCCTACAAGGTAAACATAAACGTAACGTAAACGGCAGTGGGTGCTGTATATAGCTCGCATGTGCACAACATTTGCACTTTGTGTAAATCGCTTGTCTTGCTTTTGTTTATCTACTTCACACGCTGCATCCAGCTTCCCTCCGCTGGGTGGATGATAAGCAGGCTCATCAACATCCCACCCCTCCTGTGACCCATTGTTTCACTGTATGTGCATTCAGAGCCAGTGAGCAACAAACTTTTAAAATAAAAACTTTGTTAGCATGCGATAAAATAATTGTCGGCGTGAATTAATTAATGTGTTAACGCGATAACATGTTTACATGCACAGCCCTAGTCTGTAGAGGAGAACCTGCTCTGTCAGTCTGCCCTCGAAGGTGTCCATGCTGAACTGAAAAGGTCACCACGCACCTAGTTACAGAAATTCAGGAGGTGCATGGCCAAGTAGCATGCACTTACGGCTTGACGCGAAGCCAGTCAAGCTGGTTTAGTCTGATAATTCTGTATCACCATTCAGTTCAAAGAGAAGACATCAAATCTGATATTTATCTGCTAAAGTCACAGAATCAATGTGGATCTACAGTAAATTCAAATGATTTTCACAGAATTACAATGAATTTGAATCTAGGACACACTGTGTTCTATCTGCTAATAAAAGGTTTATTTCTCTGGTTATAAACGTTTTTCTTCTTTGTGTACGACAGTACAAATGTTTTTCAAGGCCTTTGTATACCTTTGTTTGTTTCATTGTGTTTACATACAGTCACAGTGTTTCTTTTTTGATTTTAACTTTGAGAATGAATTGAACATCTTTAGCAGTAATGCGTTTCACATAAATGTAGCCTGAGCTGTTTGTGTTTACATTTAAACACTGGTATAGGTGTAAACTTGGAGATTATACTGTAAGTGTTGGTGGAGCTGTTTGTGATGCCACCATACAATGTTGGGCATCAGTCACCCCTCACTCCAAGGCATGACACACTCTGATAATATAACAAACATACACACAAGCACACATTAGCCTGGGCCAAAGACTCACAGAAAATGTTGCTCAAACAGAAAGACACACCAGAATAACTAGCTAAGCTCACTTTATCCATCAAGCTAGTAGGGACACAGGATGACACATGAGGGTTTGTTCAGATGGTTTAGGCAAGGATTATTTATCAATGTAAGTTTATTTGGTGACACTACACCACTAGAGCATGTGGCTGTGTCCATGTGGTTTAACACCAACTTTCCTACTGCCTTTTCCTGACTTGTAAAAAAGGTACAACGTGGAAGAACCAAGACTACTCTCCACCTGTCAAATTCATGCATCAAAAAAAATAGGGGGCAGTTTATCACGTATCAGGTCATTAACACTGCTAACTGCCATTGGCTAGTTAGCTTAGTTAAACATGCAGCTAACAGGTCTAGTTCTGGACCGGCTCAGTGGCCTCTGTGACCGATAGAGGCCAGTTTGAGGACAGGGAATACAATAACGAGGTGATTTACAGTGCTCCGACTATAACTCTGAATCTGGGTACCACGAAAACACAGCTGGTTCAGGCAGGGACAGAAGAGGTGTCAAGCTGGAGAGGAGCGAGAAGGCGGTCAGGCTTCAGAGAGGCAGAATATTTTCACATCTAACTTGCTGATTTAAGGTTTATCTCCACCTGGTGAGTTTTTTTTGTTTACTTGGAATTTGAATGAAGTGTGTTTTACTGTGACTTACTAAAGGCAGTTAGTTCAGTGAAGAGAGAAACTTGAATTCAGAAGATTTTTCTGTTTGATAAGGAAAATAGGTGTTTAATGATTTAAACTGAAATTCTGTCCGTACCTTTAAATCCCACTTTGTAGTTGTACTTACAGTAAACATTGCTAAATCTGACATGTTACTGAACTAGCAATAACCAGATTTTGGCAGTCTGTCTTTGTCTTGTAGAAAGAAAGGAAATTCAGGTAAAATCCAGACAGTAAGCACAAGCCAAATGATAGAAAAAGTTTAATCTGGTCTAGTAATTTGAAAAAAATTTGAATTTGAACAAAAACACTCTCTAACAGCCATTTCCCTTTACTAAAAGCCATCCTCCAAAGGGAATACTTCTTTGAAATGAACATAACATTTGGCCAACTCAGCCAAAGAAAGATGCTTTCTGTCATTTTAACAAACTGCATCAATAATTAAGCACTGTCTACTTGCTTAACATTATGTTACAGCTTATAAATGGCTACAGTTAGCTATATCTCTAACCAAGCCCTCCGGGAGACAGCTGCACAGGCATGAGAAGGGAAATCCTTCAGAGAGATGACTCAAAGAAGGAACATCATTCTCACACAGCCAGCGTCCAGAAAACCCTGATTCAAATATGATACTGCTACAGTTTCATAAAGCAAAACTAATTTGCAATATTTTTCTACTCTATTATCTAGTTTTTACAGACTGAAAGTCTATGAGGGTTGCCACCTTTTATACCTTTGAAACTTTAAGTTCTTTATACAATTTATTACAAATGCAGCAGATCCAGAATAACTCACACTTAATGATGCTTAACCGAACGTTGGCTTTGTTAGGATTATTAGTCCAGGAAAGAAGATCTTTCCTCCATGTGGTGTGGAAGTGATTCAATTCTTTTTTTTATTGACTAACTCTCCTTAAAACACAAAGGGAAAGTGTTTTCAGCAAAGGATTAACTCTAGTTTAAAAAGTGAAATCAACATTGATAGATTAAATATACTGCATTGGAATTTCTGTGAAATAATTCTTCTCTTAACACTGCAGGTTTCTACCATACAGTTTGTCGGAAGCCACGTTCTATGTAAGTTTGAGATTTTCTCCTTTGTTTAATTTAATTAAAGTACTAACAGAAAGGCAAGGCCCTGAGTGCTTATTGATAAAAAATGAGCAGCAATAAAGACAGATACTGACAAGATTCCTACTGTATAGAAAGAGCACAAGAGCAAGACTTGAGGCTGATGAAGAAACAAAGAAGGACTCACTTGAATGACTCTGTGACATCAGGTACGTACCGGTGGATTTCCATTTTGGAGGACAGCACACATCTGTGACTGAGGAGGAAGCTAAAGGGTTTGGACTGTGGACCAGAAGACTGGATCTGCATGGCTCTACACAGCCTGCTAGCTGCTACCTCCCCTCCTCCTCCTGAACTAAGTCAGGAGCCAGCCCCACTCCTCTATCGGCCTTCCCCTTCCTCAGCTCTCTTGTCTCAGGGTCTCGTCTCCCCTAGCTTCCTGTCTTTCACTCGGTAGCCAAGGGATTGTCTCAGGTTTCTTTTACTCTCCGACAAATGGTTTTCCTCATCATCCAGAGCAGAGTACCAGTCACCCCGTCCCAGCCCTGTCCCCCCACCTCCTCTCCTCTCCTCAAAGCCCCTGGATCAGGGCGATTCCTTCCTTATTCATACGTGCGATGTCAGCGAGTTAACCAGCAAGCGATCGAGCGAGGCAGCCATCCAGACAGTCGTCCAGCTGTGTTTTCCCCATGGCAGCAGCACCAGCATGTAAACACACACACACACGCTTCGATCCTGGCTTTTCTCCGCCGTGGCGACAGCAGGGGTATCCAGGCAACAGGCTCCTGCTCCTGCACAGCAAGCTCTCTGGGCTCCTTGGCGGAGGCTGTTGGGGAGCTGTGAAGAGGGAAATCACCGTGGTGGTATCACGCAGCACGGAACACGCAGCTCAGCTCAGGAGGGTTCAAGTATGGGTGGGGGGGGGTTCTTCTTTTCTACTGCTCTGTCACTTTTCTCTTCTCTCGCCTGGCTCCCTCTGCTACATCTATCTCCTACCCTTTGTCTTTCACTTGATCTCTCCCTCTTTCATCTGCCCGTGGCTGCCTCCCCTCTCCCTCCCAGACCCTCGCTCGGCTTTTATCTGCGCGGCTCTCCCCGCGCTCACCCTCTCTCTATTTCTTAACTCGCGTACGCCCACCCAACTCATCTCTCTCACTCTCTCCGAAATAAATACACTAGAGAGAGTTAGGCAGAATGAGCAGCCAGAATTAGTGATGTTTGGTGGCACTGGAACAAGGATTAGTTGAGCATTTCCCAGCATCAGACAAACACAGTCCTGACAGGAGGGATTCTCCTTTTCACAGCACAGAACACTGCAAGGCTTTACATTCACTGTCTAAAAGTGGTGCATCTGTGTGCAGCATACTGATGGCTTGTTCCTGTGCAAGTAGTGCAGTCTATGCATTTTAGCAGTAAGCGACTGGCATTCTGCTGGATAAAGGCATACAGTATGTAGAGTGAAGTCATGCATCAGAGCACTGAGAGCAGCGCTGAATGGAGTCAATAATAAACTACACATTACACATGCACATCGGTCATCATGTCTACTACTGTTCCATGTGAAATCATATTCAAAAGCACTGTTATAAAAACTGACTAACTAACTGTTTAGTTAGTGCCTTGTGAGGCAGGACATCCTGTATATCAGAGGGTGTTCCAGCCAAACATTTGGGCTTTCCAACTCAGCTCATATGTACTGCACTACCACTCTCACTGGGTGTTACTGGTTGCTATGCCAACTCTTGAGAGCTAGATAACACAATCTCCTTCTCTGTTGAGTTTTTGTCACATGTATGTAAAGAACTCTGAAGAAAAGATTCACGTGGTGAACTTTACCATTTAGCTTTCTACATAATTCAACAACAGCAATGACGAAAGCATCTAGCGCCAAGCTGTTTCACCCCTTTGACGTGACAATGTCATCAAACGCCCGGGTGATATGAGGGTGAACTGGATTACTTACTGAAGTAATACTGAGAGACACTGGAACTATCATCTGACAGATGTGACCCAACAACCAACTTTTGAGTTAATTGAAATTAGTGAAAAACTAAGGATTTAAGCTTAAAACTACAGCTGGCAACGACGAGGTCAGCTTGACAACAAGCACTTGTTACTCTATATCTTGCTTATGTCAAGAAGTCGTTTTCGAATTGTTTGTTAGATTTCTGATTGTAATACTATGGTTAGATTCCATGTCTATAAAATCTCTTTTTTATCGGCACTTAGCAGGCTCCTTATTGTCTTTGTCAGCGCTGAGCATCAATTTGGTCAGTTTGAATTCAACTTTCCTTCATATCATAGCAATAATTTAAGCTTACTTACAGTAATAGTTCTGAACGGTGATCTCCAGTATTTTTTGGTGAGTAACTTGTGAAAAATAAGGAGTGCAAAAGAAAGTAGGCTTCATCTGTTTGTCAGATTTATGCTAGTGGCCAACTGATCAGGGTTTTTCAATGGCTCATGCCCAAGTTTAGAGAGCAGAGCAGCAGAAGTCCGATAAATATACAAAGAAAAGTCATGTTTAATACCATTATTCAGTGCAGAGTACAATCTAAATTATACGGTTATTTTAGTTTTAGATGGCATGTTTATTAATGAGTGAAATATAAAAATACATTGGGTTATGTTGTAGTAGTCAGAACATGACTCGTGTTTAGGGGAGAGTGGGGTACAGTTTGTCAGAAGTGACCATGCTCAACCAAATTAATCAATCAGTAACAAGTGACATAATAGTTGCAGTTGCAAGTATTGAAAGCTGCACGAAAACGGATTCAAACAGCAGATTTAATGTCCCCATCTCTGCCTTAAGACCTATAAAAGACAGTCTAATAGGAAGACTTTT
Source organism: Lepomis gibbosus (assembly GCA_029875015.1). Classification (NCBI taxonomy): domain Eukaryota; kingdom Metazoa; phylum Chordata; class Actinopteri; order Centrarchiformes; family Centrarchidae; genus Lepomis; species Lepomis gibbosus. The sequence continues at coordinate 948 of JAPMOB010217968.1, read as the reverse complement.
CCATTCAAAATAGCCCCTTTGAGAATTAGGTGTTTTATCTTTAAACACATTGCAACATTATTAAAACCATAACCTGGACCAGATTAAATGTTATATGCACAAAAATCTGAGGCAAACAGGAAACAACAATCTCAGAACACAGTTACAGCTTCATAAATGTAACGTAGGCCCAGTGCTAAAGCTTAGAACACGCCTGTGTACACGTAACATGCTTATGATCCTTTGCTGTTAACATTATACAAATAAATATGAGATAAAATCAACCATGTCATAAGCTTGACATATTTTCAACTATTTCAGATAGCTCAGTACAGTTTTGGTGTGCTGCACATGATCATGTCCATTCCTACACGATGATGCTCATTCCACAGTTTGGATTTGCACGTCGCTTCCTCTGCAGCTGTCACTGACAAAGGAACAACATGCTGAACACATGTTTTTTCCAGGGTTTGAATTAAACTTGTGATTCACCCTGTAGGCTACAAACTAATTCAAGGGTTGATGTAATTACTAAAATTGTTGAAAACAAAGCGCTTTTTTCCTTTTCCCATTGGACAGCTGGCTCGACAGGCATGAAATCAGCCATAATAAGGCTGTGCATCTCCATCAGCATGTGTAAGGGCTGCCACGCGCTGTGTTCTCAGGCACAGAAAACAGGAGAGGGTAATAACACGCACACACACACACACGAGCAGAGACAGGACTGCGAGGGAAGGCTGTATTAAACTCTCGAGGTCGGAACAACAAGGGCTCGAGGAGAGAGATATATTTGTGCCTTTGTTCCGCACATTAAAGCGCACGCTGACGCTCTCAGCTAACACTGTGCTTAACTGAGCCTTCAACACAGCACATTACTGACTGACACATGTACACTTACACACACACACACACACACACACACACACACACACACACACACACACACACACACACACACACACACACACA
>JAPMOB010217967.1:0-16292 GCA_029875015.1 Lepomis gibbosus | reverse complement strand
TTTATTTATCTATTATGTATATGAGTATGTATATATAGGTATACGGGTATATGTATAAGCTGATTTATTATAATTTTTTTATTTTTTTTTAATTTAATTTATTTTATTATTTTTTTTTAATTTTTATTTAATTTTTATTTATTTATTTATTTTTATTTATTTACTTTCCTGAAGAAATTGGTTGTTGGGGATGCTATGTTGGGGAGGGAATTGGGTGGAAATTTTGAAAAAGCAAAATCTTTAATAGTGTGTTGTCACTGTATACTTTCAATGTACCTTGTTCTGATAAATATAATAAAGAAAAAAAAAACAATAAAAATGTGATTCATTACATTGAGAAAACAACATATTGCTCCTTTAAGGTAGTTTACATAATATTACAACACCTGCGTATACACTTCTCAAAAACATTAAGGGCACACTTAAATCACATTTAGATTGTGTGAATTGAGGGCTGGATTCAAAATTCCACTGAAAATTAAAGTAAAACAAACTAAAATCACAGGTTGATCCAACCTGTGTGACTTTCAACACAACAAATCATAATATGAGTCAGTGTGTGTCAGCAGTGTGTGCCTGTTTACACTCGCGACAACATCTGGGCATGCGCCTGATGAGAGGGCGGATGGTGTCCTAGGGGATCTCCTCCCACACCTGGATCAGGGCCTCATTGAGCTCCTGGACTGTGGCACTACTTGGTCGGCATCAGATGCAACGATCAAGGGCGTTACTTTGTGTTGAAAAGTGGTGGGGACATAGGGGCTCAGATTAGGGGTGTGAAGAGACACTTTGTTTGCGAGATATCACGATACACGATGTGAGGTTCACCAGAATGTGACGAAAAGATTCTTAAACATTTTTTTTAAAGAAATCCACAATGCCAAGATTGTTTCCATGGGGACCTCCCCCCATGGAAATGTTGATCATGAAACACTTCATTTCCTGCATTCTTGTGAAAGTTTCTGCACTAGTTTATGATGGAAATGTTTTTATTTATTTAAAATGAAACACAACATATATGTAAATATCAGGCATCTGTTTCTCATGGAGATCAACTTTTGTCATGTAATGTCATCCATGCTGAGGCATAAGTGTACACAAGTGTAGGCATAATTTAGTCTTCCCTCCTCTTTTGTCATGTTCAAAGGGAGAGAACTGAAAACTTGGCCAAAAAGAAATTGTGTAAAGAATAATAATCAGTAGCTTGTTTTGTTTTTTAGCTTAAGTTACTTTTTTTGGCAATGCACATTTGTTTCTTCTATATTTTAATTGTATTGCATGTTTTCTTGATGTGCAAATAAACATTTCTAAAGGCATTTTCATTTGTTATTTAACTTACAAGCTATATATCAGGGTACCACCAGCATGTGGAGGTCTGTGTGACCCTCCAAACATATGCCTCCCCAGACCATCATTGACCCACTACTATAAGATTATGCTTGATGATGTTGCAGGCAGCATAACGATGACCACTCTACACTTTCACGTCTGTAACTGAGCTCAGTGTGAACGTACTCCCATCTGTGAGGAGAATGAGCACCAGTGGTGGGCCTGTCTATTCTGGTGCTGTGCTGTGAGCACAGATCCCCCTAGAGGACATCAGGCCTTCATGCCACCCTCATGGAGTCTGTTTCAGACAGTTTGGTCAGAAACATGCACACCAGTAGCCCGCTGAAAGTCATTTTGTAGGACTCTGGCAGTGCTCCTCCTGTTCCTCCTCACACAAAGGAGAAGATAACTATCCTGCTGTTGGGTCAATGCCCCTCTATGGCCTTGTCCAGCTCTCCTTGTGAAAACAGCATGGATGTGCCATCCTGGCGGAGATGGACTACCTGTGCATCATGAATGGGCTTCAGGTACCGCCTCATGCTACCAGCAGTGACAAGGACACAATCAGTCAGGGAGGATAAGAAGAGAGCAACTGTCTGTGGCCACATCCTGCAAAACAATTCCCTTTTTGGAGGTAGCTGTTGCCTTTCCAGTCCACCTGTTGTCATTTTCATTTTCACCAAAACAAATGACACTGATTCACAATTGCTAATGCTTCCTAACTGGACAGATTGATATCCCTGAAGTTAAAGGAAAATACAAATTAAAGTTCAGTTAACAAACCTTTTTCAATAGGCATTTTTCACAGAAGATATTTTGAAATGTTACATTAAGAAAAGCACAAAAGCACAGGTAAAATAATGAAAAGCACAGGTAAAATAATGAAATGAATGAGAGCTGAGTTATATTTGTTTCACAGCCTTGGTAACCCAGCATCTCACTTCATGAAAGACAGACTGTCTTCACTCACATATGAACAATAGTTACATAGCATTTTCTCAATTCGTTTCCTGTAATTATATCATTCTATTAATATAGTACATTGAGTAGGCTAATTACACCAAAATGATTTCCATTTGACAGTGGTATTAACAAAATTTGTAACCTGGTGTTTCCCTCATTTAACCACTGGGGGGTGGCACACCGCCTCTTTTCGACAGGCAGAACTATTAAACAGTAAACTTTAATGTGAACTGCAGGGAAGCAGAGATGCATCAAGCCCGAAGGAGAAACCCACAACAACTCACAGCAACCGCGCGGTTACGACCCTCAAAATAAAATGCGTGAATTGGTCCATTGACATTCTCAGTGGGTTATGACAATATGTGGAGTAAATCGATGGTTTCAAAAACAACTGGTTAAAAATTTACTATTAAATTAAAATGACTTTCCTCACTTTCTGCAGGTGATCCTGGCTCTGCAGTCTGGATCTGTGGCTGCGAGTCAGCTGCTTCCCTCCTGTTCCTGCACAAAATCTGCTTCTACAATTATTACTAGTTCTATTATTAATATCATTAATATTAGCCTACTATAACTATCAGTACCATTATTCATTTTCTGTACCAATGCTACTTTTACTGTCTGCAGTTTCTGTGTGGATATTTGTGCAAGGCTTACTGTGCATTAACTGGTTCTGTTGGGGAGCATGCACAACTCAACTCAATCTCAATATCAGACTCTGATACAGACTTCATAGAGAGCATCAGGAATGTGAGTTGATGGCACCTGAAACCTTTGGCATTTTACAGGTTTACACTCTGTAAAGACATAAAGTAAAACACATTACATTGTTGTGTTTTTGTTTGTATAAAACGTGTGAGGGCAGTAGCAAGAAGAGACACAAAAAATTAACTCTTAAAAAACCGTTTGTGATGGTTTGCTAATTAACCTGTTCAATTATATATTCTTTAAACTTTATTTCCCACATCCTAAGTGTTTTGTTTAGCCTTTTAACCAGAAACTATAACAATACCGGAATCATCCACCACGTGTGTTACTGTAGAACACAAACTCACTCTCGGCTGTTAACCCCCCCCAAAAAAATCCCTAAACAATGAGGGCTGAGAACACGACACCAATGTCTCTGAAACAAAGCTTTGTGTGTGGCTCTTATTTTGAAATATAACCGGATAAGGGGTGCGTTTCATTTCGTTCCACTTGACACCGGTCAAAGCAGGAGGCAAGTCGCAGTCCTGTAGCCTGCACTGTGCTGCTCGCGCCATCCAGGCGGGTAGCAATGTGAGAGTGTGGCTTCTGCTTTATCCCGGACCCCCCCGCGTCACGGTCTCGGGATGGAACGGAGGAGAGCTGAACCAGACACCGGCACCAGCCCGGTGTCCTTGTACGGGGAATACACGGTCACTGGGAACCGAAAAGTCAGGTGTGCTGTGAGTTTGACCGACAGAGACCTCCTCGTCCAGCGTCTCACTTCGACACCTGTCGGGCGGAACAAGGTGGTGCTCAGCCTGGAGGACTGCGTCGGCTGCCGTGCTTACCGGGAAGATGACACCGCGGATCCGGCAGCGTACTTCGCAGCCTACTTCTACCCGCTGAAGCGGCGCTGGATGAGTTCCGGAGTGTACCGGCAGAGAGTGGAGCAGTGCTTTCGGTTCGATGCGCTGCAGGACCCGCGCGCCAACCTGGAGGAAGCAGAGGAATGGGCTCGCGCTGTCCAAGAACGCTCTGCCCGGCAACAGTACCTAAGAGAAGGTGAGTGTGCGTTAGCAACCAGAGGGAAAAGTTTACAGTGTTCAGGGGAACCAGCACTTTTATAATTTTCACTGAGAGTACCGAGACTCCACACTATGGTTGCATTTAATTTAATAATCCTAAACTATACTAAAACTTCACTCAGAGCACTGGGACTACACACTGCAATTAGGCTACATTTAATACTGGGGAGTTACATTTAATTTTATCATTTTCACTGAGAGTATAATGACTACACACTAAACTTACATTTAATTTAGTAAATCCTACAAACTATACTGAAACTTCACTCAGAGTACTGGTAGTATAAACTACATTAAAATTTTATTTTATTAGAATAATTAAATTTAATAATCACACAACTATACTAAAACTTCCCTGGGAGACTAAACACTACAGGTGCATTTAATTTAAAGATCATAAAACTAAACTAAAACTTCCCTGGGAGACTAAACACTACAGGTGCATTTAATGAATTCAGGGCCTGCATCCTTCAAGAACGTGGTGATCATAAAAGCCAAACCAAGTGTTAGGCGCATCAGAAGTTGGAGCTGGGAATGAGGTCAAGTCCAAGTTGAACAAGTATGACAACCTCGCTCAGCCTACCATTATTAACTAGTAGGGTTAGTCATTGTTACCAACACTTGATAAAATGATAAAAACACAGTGCAGTATTCCACTTCCACAACATGTCCACAGACAGCAGTTGGAAAGTACTTTGTGTATGACAAATTCTATGAGACACAAATACATAGAAGTACTTATAAACTTTATAAACTACAGCTTTCAGTAATTGTTGATACACAGAGCAGCCATCTTGGATCATGGAGTCGGGCGGCACAACTGACTTTCAGAGTCGGAATATCCGACTTCCCATTACAACTGGAATGCACCATTAAATGAGACGGTCTGGTCTATGGAGGCCTTACCCTTGCATCAGGAACATAGACTGCATAAAAGAAGTTGACATAGCCACTGTGACATCACACACTTGTTTGTTGGACTAGTGTTTTTTTGGCCGTCACTATCTTGGACTGTGTCCAAAATCACCCACTACTCACTATATAGTGGACCGTATAGCGAGCTCGCCATTTTGTAGTGCTGTCTGAATGTATAGTGATAATTATTATACCTTGTAGTCCACTCAATGTATCCCAGAATGCATTTTGAAAAGTAATGTACAACCGATGGTCACTAACCAAGCTGTATATACCATCAAACTGACAATCCAACGCTAATAATGTAATTAATGGCGCCGAAATACTGTAAGTGCTGTTTTAATAATGCGAGTGAGTTGACTATATAGTGCTCTATCTTCAACTCTCTTCATAGGGGGTAGGGAGTAGTGATTGAGTGGGGATTGGTACCAGAAGTTAGAATATTTGGACGAGAGGGTGGAGCTAGCTAGCTTGGTTAGTAGGGTGTATTGCATTTCACGTTAACTGTGATATTAGTTGGGAAGCTAATTTTAGCAAGGTAAAAAAACATGCTTAAAACAAATTGTAGGCATACTTACCAGAAGAAATTAAACGTTGACTCCTTAGTGTCTTCTTTTAGTACAACTCAGCGCTGAGCAAGACATTTTTATGCAACTAAAATGTTACAATTAACTTTACCTGAAAACACGCTGCGAAAAGGACCAATCAGATTTCTTTTTTGCAACAAGTTGAGTCGTCCCCTGCTTTTGCTGCTGCCAGGAAATTACATTTATAGCTTATTAAAACAAGTTAACATCAGAGACCAGAGCCACGATCATAACATCATAACAGGCACCTTCTGAGCAACAAGTTAACATTATAAATCATTTTTTTTCTGAACAAGTGTCAGCAAAAACATTTTTCTTTTATCGGGGAGCAGCATAAACAGTTTGTGTTCAGTAGCAAGTGTCCCTGTTAGAGTGAGGTGAAGTGGCCCTCTTATGCCTGCTCAATGTCGAAGTTGAATTGTCTTGACCTTTTTGTAGCTTACACGATATTGGAAGAGAGACACGGCTGTTTCACAAAACCAGGATAGTGGATTAAGTTGGTATTTTCCAGATATCCTGGTTTAATTAATCCTTGACTTGGTTTCACAAATGCAGTAGCACAAAAATTACCATGGCGATTTAAATTTTTCTGTGCTGCTAGCCTGCTCCAGACTAGGTTAACAGCCAGGCTTAGTTCTGGTGACTTATCTGTTCAGTCAACAGTCACGCCGATCAGTCATTCCATGTCCTTATGTAGGCCTACGTGTTTTGCATATTTTTCAGCAGCCTGTATTAAAATAGTAGGTTGTGGTGAGTAGGTTTCATAAGTAGAGAAGATGCATGCACCATATTTTGCATGCAGTGAGCATCAGCGAGTAGGTTTATGTGGAATGAAAGCACTTGTAAAGAAAAAGATTAATAAAAGACAAATTAACACGGGTACAGCAATAAACCAGCGAAAGAAACTGTGGTAGCCAATAGTGGACTGACTGAATGTGTGAGAAGCTTAAAATATCACATCTCTTAACTGAAACTGTCATAATGTTATATTGTGCCTTAAAAGTGAGCACCAGACATTAGTCACTCAAGAAACTCACACACACTATTTAGGATTCCTATGTCATTTTATAATACTCTCTAATTATAGTCCTACTTTAATAAGGAGGATATAGTGTGCATTTTTTATTCATGAAACAACAGGAAGAGGACAGCACAATGTTTTTCTCTCCCTAAGATCATCTACTGCGTGTTTGGGAGAGAAACCAGTTATTACCGTAATACACTGTGTCACAGTTAGACTTACAGTGTACTTTGCAAAAATCACTTCTCTTTGTAGTTGCTGCATTTCCAATTTCCTCAGTGCTTCTTTTTATCTCCATATGCTAAGTCCAAGTCCTGTTTTTTATTTTGTTAATTTTGTGTGTGCAGTTCAGACATCTAACAGTTTGTAAAACACATAACAGTTGCACAGCAGGAAGTGTTCACCTGTCGATGTGCTTATCGGAGCAAAGAGCAACCCCACGGGGCCAAGCGACTACACTGTTATTTTAAAAACGTACCCAAGACCGACCGCAGTGTGTAGCTATCCACTTCGCTATGGAATTTGATTCGCTTGTCTTTGCTTTTGTTTATCTACTTCTCCCACACGCTGCATCCGGTGTAGTCTGCCGAAGTCTCCCCCTGCTGCTTGTTTGGGTGGCTGATTTGCAGGCTGATCAACATCCCACCCCTCCTGTGACCCATGGTTTGACCGTATGTGTATTCAGAGCCAGTGAGCAACGGACTTCCAAAATAATAATAATTTAAAAAAAACTGTGTTAGTGTGATAAAATAATTGTTGGCATTAAATAATTAATGCGTTAATGCGATAACGCATTTACGTGCCCAGCCCTTTTTTTTTTTTTTTTTTACATAATTTGTCAAAGATTTAGAAAACACATGTTGTTTTCAACATAACTATATTGCAAAAATGCATACCGTACATTTAAAGTGGATAATGTAATCAAACCTATTTTCATGAGATATTTTAAAATAAAACAGTTCTTTTGAGTTCACTTGCATACTCCTATGTGGATAAAATATTTAAAATATTTACCTTCACATATGACAACGAAAAGCATCCCATTTATTCTGCAGCTATACAACCAATGTGTACCTTTATGGGTCTTATACTACACTATACTGTAGGTACTGGTCTGTAAATGTGATAAGAAGAGGACTGATATCTCAGGACACAAATGGCATCTATTATCACATGTTTCTGCAATAGACTTACATGACTGAGAATTACATGACTGTCTAATAATGATGAAATTGAAACCAGAAATGCTATTAAGTTCAATGGACTGTTACAGTCATTGTTTTTAGTTTATATTGTTTTTAAGACAGTGTTACCTGCAGGTAATCGCCATCAGTCATTTTTTGGAAAGACCCAACCTTTATATTTTATGTTTCAATATCTTTAACTGTAAAGGTATATCCTGGTATGTTAGTATGAAGTTAGTTTTGCCCTACAGCTATTTAGTTAGCTAATAGTATCGGTTTCTTATTTACTGTACACAGCTGGTTTCTTGTTAATCTTGTTAATTGCCAAAGGCTGTTCTTAAAACAACAGGACTGGTCTGTCACATTTCAGTAACTCCAGTCTGCAAACAAACCACTTAATATTAAAGACACCTAATAAACATGATGCAGTGTTACTGCTATTGAGTTCATGTAACGCCAAGAGGTATAATTACTCCAGTGGGAAATGTTCTATAATGGGAGATTTCTAAAGATAACTTATCCCATTATTTGTCCTCCTCTCTAAACTGTCCCGGCTCTATGACTGGCATAGAGCATAGAACACAAACCTTTTCCTCTACACAGCCGCGGTATCACTGCCACTCTGTGACCCAGATAGCATTTCCCCATTTACACAAATGTATTTTTAACGAGACAAAATATGCTGCAATTCTACACTGCCTGTCATTGTCGGAAGAGGAAAGAGAAGACTTCTAGTTAGTCAAGAGAGTATTAATGACTTTGAAACTTATTGTGATCCCACTGCCTGGAGCTTGCCTGGAGCTTAACTTGAGACAGTGACCCATCAAGTTTTATACCGTGGGATTGAGAGCCAAACACAAATGTCTCTATGCTTTCACCTGCTCTGTAGACATGTATTGCATTTCACCAGTACCTCCAACCAGTTTATCCAGACTTAAAAACCCAGTTACTTGCTTTGAAAAACCTGCTGTATCTGGAGCCCTTTTTGCAGACAGTTTTATTTCTTGCTTGTAAGAACAGCTTTGTTTAATCTTAACAGGGATACAAAGTGGGAATGATGGAAACAAATGACCTTCCCCACCCCTCTTAGTTACTGTGGCTACTGTTACTTCTCAAAATGCATTGTTGTTTTTAACAAAAGCTCCTTCATGCATAAGTAAACAAAGGCGGACTTCTCATTTCCAGACATCAATCTGTCATTTTCTAAAGTGAAACTGATGACTGATGCTTGCAGATTTTGTCAAGAGCTGATGCGCCCCCTCCCCCCTAACAACTGCTGCTGAATGCTGTCTGTGAGACTAGCCCAAACTAAAACATTCAATTTTAACGGGGGATACAAGTGGCCCCTCCCAACTTGGACTGATCCTTGTTTTTGCTGTAATCTGATTTGCTCAACAGTGCTGTTCAAAGGAGTTTACTTTCCACCCGGTTTCTGTGAGAAGTGCAACAGAGACTGTAAATATGGTGAAAAATTTGAATTTAGAAGAAAAAATGTTGGCACAAGAGGCATTGGTAACTATTTTAGCCTTCTGACTGACTGTACACATGACATGTTGGTAGATAACAGTATACTGTGACTTAAATGTCCCAGCTCAGGTTTGACCTGGTCTTCAATTCCACAAGAACACAATTAGTACTTTTTATTTTAAAAAATTGTGGCCTGTGAAAAAACATTATGAATGTATGGGAAATAAATATGTTTAGCTAAATAAGTTTTATTATCAGTGATGCACTAAACTACCTAAATCTGTTTGAATTAGAATATTTTAAATGCTTATCATTATGTGATTCATTTTGATTAATAAATTACAAAACTACAAACAAGTTATAAAACTTGTAATTAGATCATTTTTTTTAATTGCTTGACAGCCCTATTTATTAGATGTTGTTTATTATTATTATTATTATTATTATTATTATTAACAAGGTCAAACTTCAATTAAAAAATAAATCAGTGCTTAAATTAAAAATAAATGACATGTGCATTAACAAACGGTGCTGGCACACGGGATGTCTTCATCTTTGTCTAATGATACTCATCACAGAAAAGGTTGCCAAAAGGTTATTCTATATAATGACGTCATACTAAATGATGCTCGATATTCGTGTTTTTTGTATAATTTGAATAGCCAAAATAATTTATATCTAATAGTTATTAACAGCAATTTACAATCAAATGCTTTTCAGCGCAGCAGAGAGCAAACTTGTACACCAACATATGTAAAAAGCAGCCACAGCAGCTACACAATCAACAACAGGAATTAATGCAGGAGAACTGCAGGAGATGAAGAGGGATCGACAGCGCCTGGACAAGAGAGAGATGTGACCAGCGCTTAGATCATCATAGTTTATAAAAATACAGCGCTGTGAGGATACAGATGTTTCATAGAGGAGACGAGCGTATATAATGCGGATCTATCTGTCCGTCCGTCACTGTTATAGAGACTCCAGTCTGCAGTGTAGTTCAGACACTTCACTGATAAACAACAGAACTGTACACGAACATTAGGCTTCATGATCAAAGAAAGTTTTCATATCACACCGACACTTCCATACACACACATGGAGTGAAATAAGTAGTTTACTTTAAAAATGAGTGAATTATTTTATTCTTGCATGCTAGTAATAGCTAAGGGCACCAATGGCTAGCTAACTATCTGATTAACTTTAGCTTGATGAGTTGGTTGAAAAGTCTACCTGACTTAATGTTTCCAGCTGACTTGTTTTGTCAAATACCTGTTTTTACCTGTTTATGCTTGAGAAAAGGCTTTGGCTAACTTAAAGACATCAGTATACGTCATCAGTACTGCTTGATAGTACAGTAGCTTTAGAAAGTAGCTTATACATAATTATTTCTATCAATAACGCTACGGTAACCAGTTTTGGTTTCATATATTTCTCCTTCTGAGGTACCTGCCGAAGTGTTTACGTGGTCAGTAGCATTAATTTCCAACCTGATTCAGGCTGCAGGTATCTCTGGAATGTGATGACAGGATTCCCGTCTAAAAGCAGACTATAGTAAAGTAGTTATTCATTAAACCAGAGGCCTTGTGAAACATACTAAATCATGTTTAGGAGCTCTGCATCCAAAACCATCAGTCTAAATGAGGTCAGTACCGTCTGTTTGACCTCTCCATCAATATTGGTGCCTGTGTCATTGACTTTGCCTGAACTCAGAATTATTCAGAAAGCCCCTATTTTTCCAGATCCACTTACCTCTGACAGGTAAAGAGAGGCCTGTCTGAGAGAATTTTAACTAGGGCTGAACGATTAATCCTTTTCAAACCAATTTGAAAGAATGTGATTAGCTAATCGTGAAGACGGCAATTAAAATGTAGGTTAATTATACAGCGCATCTGACCTGTTTTAAACAATCTTGAAGTTACAAATTCATTCCGTTATTTTCTTCATGTGACAGATTTGCTTGCCAATCACAAGTACCATGCGCCTCCTGTTACGGTCTTACTCACCAATCAGAGTGGGCACAGGGTGTATACATTTTACAACAACAAACAAAACTAGAAGAAAACGTGTTAATGGTGTCAGCCGAGCAGACACAGACAGCGGCTGTGCTGCGGTTTTGTCCGGCGTCAACTCACACTGAAGTGTTTCAGCACGTGCTTGACATACAAGTTGTTAATGCGTTGTTATTGTCATTTTATGTGCTTCAACTACGGATAACAGCTCTCTGTGAGCTCTTCCGCTCTCTGCAGGCTAAAGTTACATATCCACATGGAGCATTTCAGCATTTTGCTTATTTGTTCAGTTATCCGTGGTTTTTGTGCTACAATAGTTAAATTGTTTCTTTTTTTGTCTGTTTAACTGTGTTTATTGTTGATGCACGATCGAGAGTCTGCAAAGGGTGTTTTAATGTGAAAATCGACTGGGATCTCTCTGCCGTTCTGTGTCTGACTTCCTGCGTGGTTCATCTGCTCTGTGCTGCTTCACGCGGCTTCTTTCAAAAATTGACTGGCAGTTTAGCAAAACTTCAATTTAAAAAATAAAAATCGTAATTGCAATATCTGAATGAGATGTTTTTTCTCAAAGGGTTAATGCCATGAATAAACTTACTTACATATTCTTGGAAATCCTGGCTATAGATTTTTTTCATCAGTATTTGGTAATCTATCATAAATTATGTTCAAATACAAACAAGTGTTGTATGTTTGCATATGCTCAGGTTGTCCAGCATCGCTGTAGGTGACACAGCAAAGGGACTGACTCCACTTTCATGTTCATGACATCAGTACTAGTTTGCATTATAATGATCCTTTATCCAAGTATCTGTTAAGATTGTGACACAACAAGCAGTCAGTTGGCCCTGGGGCACCGCTGCGCCGCCTTTGGACTGTTAATTTGCTCTGTACTTTTTGGTGTTTGAGGCAGTTAGTGAGAGAGCCGGTTGACACGTCACAGCCTACTGGCTGATCAGGGAAAATGTTACAGTACTGTTTTTTTATCAAAAATATTATCAGCTGTCTGATTGATCAGAGTGAATATGGTTTACTAGTTTGCTTTCTTTGTGCTTCTATAAGGACTTTGTTCCACTGGATTACAGACTAGATATTAGAAATGCAGAATACACTGTGCATCACGGCCAGGCAGCTGTTGGCTCTAGTCTTTGCGCTCTGCTCAAGTGCAGCTTTCAACAGAAGATGTGAGGTGACATGAGGAGACTCATGCATCGGTCTTTGTTGGCACTAGTTCTGACTCATGTCCCCCCATGAATTTCATCTTCGCTCTGACTATTACAACTGACAGTTCAGATGCATTGCCAAGTATTTCCTAAATAGGATTGATCCTGTGTTGTCAATAAATGGATTCAATTCAGCTGTGAACAGCATTATCATTATAATGAGTCGGGTGATGGCAGCAGGCAGGGAGGTTACTAGTATTGATTAAATCAATCACTCTGGGTTGTCATGTTGCCTGAGGACTGACTCAGCTGCCACTGCCCAATGATAATGAATTACAACACATTACCAACTCATTGGAGTTTCCTACAATACATCTGGTCAGACACAAAACACTTTCACCTAACAGATACAGGTTCACTGGCACTGTGGTCCCACCTTTTTTATTTTGTAAAGAACTATATCTGAGTCGAACACAGCAACATTATCAGTATGTAGCCCTCATGATATTACCAGATGAGGTACTACGTATATAACCATGCTGATGTGGAGCTGTAGTGACATGCTGAGCAAATGCTACATTGTCTAATAGGTTAATGAATTCAGTAGCAATATGATGAGCATTAATATAACTATGAATTTGAATGTTCTGGTCTCCGTTGACATTAGGTTAGACACTTGAGAAAAACCCACATAATGCAAACTTTATCATCACAGGCATCATGACTTGTGCTAATGCCATGGAAGCGGTAGTGATGGAAAGTCAGATAAGAAGCACCTTAGTCGACATCCTCAGGGGGCCGGCGTTGCTCGTTTTAGCAGCAAAATCCAGGCCTCTCTTAGCCAGTCGATTCTATTACTAACACATTACCTCTGGCCGACACACAGTTGAAGCTTGGACAAGGGTTTGTATGTTCTATTAGACACACATTTCATACATACAAGCATAAATAAGTTGTTTGTGTCAAATAATGTGATTGCCTAGTGCCTTTTTTTTATTGTACAGAAGGAGCCTGCCTGAATCTTAATGATTTTAGTTGTACTCATTTTTCAGATTTTACATGATTTACATGCCTGTACTGCACTGGGATTTCAGATATTTTAAGATCAATTATTCCCGGGGTACAAAATAAACAAACTGGAAGTCTGAGTCAGACACATTTGGGTTATTTGTGAGATCCAGAAAGTGTGAAAACATAGCTTTTGTGTGTTTGGTTCTAGGCAGGTTCATGGTCTGAAAAGTTATCAGAGATATCAGAGCATATTTCAGAATGCCTTTCCATTGAAGTCACAGTTAGTTGGCCAGCCCATTACTCTTTAACAAGAAAGTAATCTCCAACACACAAACATTTTGCAAAAATTAATTGCAAAGGTGGAGTTAAAGGACACTGTAACTAATGATCTGGCCTGACCGGTCTCAACACCACAGGCCCTCTAAACATGTATGGGACAAACTCAGCATGCTGAACATCTCTGGAATTTGCTGAAGAAGAAGCAGGATGCCATGTTGGGTCAATATTAACAGTTTTAAAAATCAGTGAAATTGTTCAAAACAAGCATTCACCCTCTTTTTAAATGCGTGACACAGATAAGCCATGCATCTTACCCCATAAAGAATCACACGCTTAACTTCTCTTACAACGGAAACCTCATTTTTCAGTGCTATTGCAGAAAAGAGAAATATTTCCCATATTTATTTTTCTCTGGAATATTAGAGGTGTGTGTGTGTGTGTGTGTGCGTGCGCGCGTGCATGCGTGTGCGTGCGCGCGTGCATGCGTGTGCGTGCGCGCGTGCGTGCGTGTGCGCGCAGCAGTCCTCTCCCTGAGGACTCCTCATTGGTTATACTCTGCGATGGAGCTTGACGTGCTGTCGAGACCTCTGATTCAGCATCTCTGGAGATGTCTCTGGCTCTGGGTGGCTCACAGCAGCTTGGTCTGTAATGACAGCGTCCTCCTCTCGCTCTCTTATCACGAGCAAATCGCGATGATGGAGTGTACTGGTGAAATCTGGTGAAATACACTCCAGCTTAAGCCCCATCAACCTTTGTTCCTGACTGTTGTTGCTTCAGAATATTTACATCTCAATTTTGAGGGCGACTTTCTGTATATTATATCACCAAAGCATAAAAAGCATTCGATGCTCACCCAGTTTGCTATTCTCAGTCATTCTGTAATACGCAGACAACAACAACAACCACTAATTGACCATTCAGCCTACAGAGCAGCTGGTTTACCTCAGAGAAAGTCTGTCTTGTGCCTGTTAAAAGAACATGTGGTTGTGTTTTTTTTTAATGGTGGGAAGTCCATTTCCTCCCTACAACTGCACACAGCACATTTTATATACATTTAACTGATTTTCTTTTTATAGTTTAGCTATAATCGCATGTTTTGCTCTCATGTCTTTATTTAAAATACACTAATAGTTGCAGGAAGTGACGTTGAAAATAGTGCCAGCTAAGCTGATGTTAATTAAGAATTTCAGCTCCAGTTTCCCATTAAAAGAAAACTAAACATTAAATTAGGGCCAATATAATCGTCTGACTTTCGGAAAGTTTGTTTTCATGCAGCAACCTCACCTCCCCTTCCTAATCTGACCCTGCAGCCTGAAATACCCACATGGGACGCACCTCGTCCACAGAGAGACAGACGGTGATTACATCCTCTCTCTGCTTTCCCGAACTTTTGGTCTCACAACATAAGCATCTCTTCATTACTTTATTACTATTATAACGCATGGCATACAGTATAGACAAGTGGTTAGCAGTGCAGATTTTTAATAAAAACTTAGATGTTGTAAACTTTCTGCCTTTCCCAATATAGATCTACAGCAAGCTAACCACATCCACCTCCTCCTCTTGACTCCACACCCTTTTTGGTTCTTGCTCAGCAAAAATGTGCTGTGGCTTGACCAGCTTCCACACTTTGATTTACAGACAGCGTCATCACCTCACTGCACCTAAATGTTGCTGCAGATCTGTCCAGTGAGGTAGGATAGGGTTCCTTAAAGGTGTAGCCTGTGATTCAGCTGCAAACAAATTGACTGACCGGTGTTTTATTACAGGTGTCAGGTTTTCTGGTTTATGGGATTTTCAGTGAAGTTTGTAAAACACAGCAGTAAAACATTGTTTTATGATCAGAGAAGGAAAAAAATCAAACCAAATATCTTAATTATATTTGAAGGAACCTGCAAATGAAAACGGCTACTGATTGTATCCCTAATTTACAGACCATAATATTATGACAATGGTAATGATTATGGTAAAGGAAGAGATAAATTTTCTCTCAATGTGGTCGGCCGATATGGGCTTTTCAATTGCAGTTGCCGATATTTAGTGAGCATGGCGGCCGATATATAATGCCGATATCAAAACAAAGAAAAGACATGTTTTATTTCATTATTGCATGCAGAGTAGAAGCTAATATACATGGTTATCTTAGCCAGTAACATGTTATAGTATACATTTTTCATCAATGAATGAAATAGAAAAATGCATCGGGTTGTGCTGCAGATTTCAGAACGTGACTGGTGTTTAAGGTAGAGTGGGCAACAGTTGTTCGGAAGTGACGTCATTCAACTGCTTTATTCTCTACAGTATAACAATATATATTTATACTAGCCTGTAATGGTTTTAAATTAGATTTACTGGTTGGGAGAAACATTTTAATTAGGGCTGAACGATTTTGGAAAATAATCTAATTGCGATTTTTTAAACCAATATTGCGATTTCGATTTAATGTGCGATTAATTTTTAAGCTCTTTACCTTCTGTATTATTCAAAACGGACAAGCAGTATATCAGTGTATAGTATCATATTAGATAGATTAAACTTACACTGCTCTTTCTTGTGGCTCAGGCCTGTGTTATGATGAATTAGGTAGAATTATTATAA
>JAPMOB010217964.1:0-11867 GCA_029875015.1 Lepomis gibbosus | reverse complement strand
AGAAACAGAAGCATCTACAGCTTGTTTCAGACAGATGCTGAGTCACAGAACTACAATATATAGGGCTGGAAATGCAGTATAGTCCCCTTTAAGTAGTTTGGTGTGAGGGTATGTGTGTACGGTACATATGAATGCAATCTCCTCTGGCTCTGCTGAGTCTTGGTTGCCACAGAAACATCACCAGCTGCTGCCAGCTTACATCAGCAGCAGTTTTTTTAAGAGAGCCTCATCTTGGTGTTTTTGGTTTTGGTCATCACAAGATGGAGATGGTCTTTTTTTTACTGAAAGCTCAGTAACTTACTGTAAACACGTCCCCTGTGGAGTTTTTGGCCACTTTGTACCATGAAGCAATTTTTTTTTTTTTTTACACGGTGACGCACGCGCACGTAGGTGGCGTGATCCACATTCCTGCCAATGGATTCATGTTACTCCACTGATTTACATGTGTGTCTTCTTTTTATTTGCTTGTGTTTTGTTTTACAAGTTGGATTGCTTTGAGCTTGAGTTTTCAAATACACCAGATATCATGCTGTGTATAAAATAATGGCATTGGCTGAGTTTCAGAGGCAATCATCACATTCGATACCAAATCAAATATAAAGCCGTTCAAATGACATTTAAAAAAAAGAAAAAGACAAGAATAAAATACACTGTGTGTCTGAAGAATTTGTTTAATAGTAGAATTATTACATTAAAAGTTTGTAGCTTCAGAGGTCAGTGGCTGCTCCTTATTGTTGCTGCTACTTGATGTTGGCAGATTTTATGTGTAGAGGAGGTAACAGAAATAACTGTGTTAGATGTTTCAGTACACGTAATAATTGGACCATATTTAAAGGGAAACTTACATACCTTTCATTTAAAAATCATCACACTCAGCAATAAGGAAAACATTTTAACATAATTTCTCATAAACATCAACACAGAGACAAGAAAAGCAAAACACTGACGCTGATATTTATGTTAGTTGTGATGTGTTTGTCTGGGAAGCGTGCCAGCTCCTTCAATCAAAGAGGCCGAGATGAAGGGATGAAGGGAGTGGGAAGCGGTTATAAACGCTGCTAAGTAAAAAGAGCAGGAAGCAACTGAAAGCAGGGTAATCTGCAGAGGCAAACAAACCAATATGCATATTTGTATCAGCCTGAATTTTAATGAGTGAGATGAGCAGTAAAGCATGTGTCTCCCTAGTACTCTCTACCTACCTGTAAGATCCTCTTCTGCACGACATACTCGGTACGTTACTGCTGAGTGCGGAGACCTGCCTCTTTGTGGCAGTGCAAACCAGCAGTGAACACACTATTTTAAGTTGATATGGCTGACATGTTGGCAAACAGTAGCCCGTAGCACATCCAGCAGACACGGAGCAACATTAGCATTCATTCAGTTGTGTCTCTGGCCCCCTGATAAAGACAGATAACCTCTCTCTTCTTAGCTCTGTTTTGGTCCAACTCCTGAGGGAAATATTTGTCTCTTTAGCTGCTTAATGCTCCACTATGTTCACAAGCTTGTCACTGACTTTCCGGGCTGCTGCTTGGTGCTGAGCAGGGAGTGTACAGGTGAAACTCAAAAAATTAGCATATCATGCAAAAGTTCATTTATTTCAGTAATTCAACTTAAAAGGTGAAACTGCTATATTATATAGACTCATTCCATGCAAAGTGAGATATTTCAAGCCTTTATTTGATCTAATTTCGATGATTATGGATTACAGCTTATGAAAACCCCAAATTCAAAATCTCAGACAATTAGAATATCCATCCATCCATCCATCCAATATTAAAAAAGTAAAATAGCTTAGTTGTAACTAAGCTATTGTTTTTGCCACGTTGCTGTAGCTTAGCTTGCTACATTTCACTGGGGGGTAGCTTCTGTGTAGAGAAGCTTCATTTAATGTAGATTAGCTTGTAGCTTAGCTCACTACATTTTCCAAGTAGCTTGCCCAACACTGAAAATCACATGACTTGTCTCTCAATACATAACGTTACATTATAGGTACCACCAGACTCAATAGCAGTATCTATAAACTTCTTTTACTTAAATTATTGAGTAGACTATGGGTTACTTGCATCTCTCAGTGCATACGAGTGGGCTCTTTTTGAAAACCTATTGATTATTCTTGATGCATGTGAACAGCTGACTAGAGATATTAGCTCAGCCACAGCAGCAGACGTGATCCTCTCCATCAAAGCATTAAAACGTCTTTATAACTTGTGAAGAAATGTGTAAAATGTGAAGAAATTATCGGTTATCAGATCGTATTGGCCATGAAAGGTTGGCAATTATCGATTTTCAATCTGTGGGGGAAAAAATCCACATTGTGCATCACTATTATTTATGTATATTAACTTTGGTGAATTCAGTTTTAAAGGATGTGCACTTGTGGTTCATGAAAACTGGCTACTGCTATTGGCTACTCTAAACGCCAACTGCAACCAGTCCCTCTCGCTCTTTGTGTTATTAAATATGCAGAAGCAAATAGCCCATTCATGGGAAAATCAAATAAAAAATTTATATTAAAATCTTTTAATGTTACAAGAAGAAAATAAAATGAATCAGTTCTTTGTTGTTTGAATGAATCATTACAATGTATATAGTTTAAATAGAGTAAAAAAGGCGTCAGTAAAACTCTGATCTAAAAATGTTACGATGGACGCTGTCTGGATTTTCTGTTTCAGAGACCGAGATCAGATAAACCCTAGATCAGTAACTACGGCAACTTACGCTGCGAAACAAACCTGCTTGTGAGGTTTACTTCAACCAACTTTTCTTCGGAGTTTCTCTCCGACTCCTCCCCTCCGGCGGAGCCTGAAGCTGCAGAAGAGGATTAGAGCCACATGTGAAATATTTTTTGAGTTCTGGGATTGAAGTCAGAATTCCGAGTTTCTTCTCAGAAGATTTAAACTCAGAATTCTGACTTTAAACTCGAAAGAATTCTGACTTTAAACTCGAAAGAATTCTGACTTTTTTATCAGAAGATTTAAACTCAGAATTCTGACTTTAATCTCGGAATTCTGACTTCAATCTCGGAATTCTGACTTTTTTCTCAGAATTCTGAGTTTAAACTCGAAAGAATTCTGACTTTTTTCTCAGAAGATTTAAACTCAGAATTCTGACTTTAAACTCGGAATTCTGACTTTAAACTCGGAATTCTGACTTTAATCTCAGAATTCTGACTTCAATCTCGGAATTCTGAGTTTAAACTCGAAAGAATTCTGACTTTTTTCTCACAAGATTTAAACTCAGAATTCTGACTTTAATCTCAGAATTCTTACTTTAAACTCGGAATTCTGACTTTACTGACTTCCTCTTCCGCACTGCTGTCTGACACACTGTTTCATTTCCTCATCCAGACTGACAATATCAAAGCACATACGGAACGCATTTATTTGCAGTAGTTTTCAGAAACATCAAAATCCTGGTTAGATATTAGTTTGTTACCCAAACTGTCATAATGCTGAGATACTGGACTCAAAAGCAAACTCAAAGGAGTAACAATTATTTTTAATAGAACATGCAGACAAAGGACTTGACTGAGCAGTTTGAGTCTGATGGGCGTGGTGTTAAGCAGAGTCTCCAGGGGGGCTAGTGAGCCTAGGCACAGGGAAAACACACAATAAGACCAAAGAATGCACAAAGGCGAAACAAAGAGGTGTTTAGTTGGCCGTTGCACATATACCACACGTGATTAGCTGACAATGTGGGGAAGAATGATGGTTGAGATACTGCAGGAGCTTAATTAGTGGAATGAGGATCAGGTGAACAGGTGGATCTTGGCAGCAGGAGCCAGAGAGTGTAGCCACGCCCAGACAGACACACACAGACAACGCGACAGGAAACACAGAGAAGGGAAGAACATATGAAAGGGATGAGGAGGAGATACTGCACTAGCACAACACAAGCATTATCTTTAACATGACCACTGTTATGAGCGATCTGTCATCGACGTAAGGACAGAAACGGTGGTCTTTTATAAAAAAAGGACAAGGGTTAAAAGTGAGTTTTATGTAAAATAGATGAACCGAGAAAACATTTTCAAATGACCAAAATAACTGTTACTGGGTCTGACAACGGTCCCTGAGTAAACTCGGTCTTATCTGTTTGATCCATATTTTCACCTTGAATTATTACCTCCAGCAATTTGTCCCTGTCAGTTTACCGCTGAATAAATATTGCCCGGTGATGGCACAATAGATAGGATACATGCCTTTGGTGTGAGAGACCCGGGTTTAATCCCCCACTGGACCCATCCATCATTGTGTCCCTGAGCAAGACACTTAACCCCTAGCTGCTCCAGAGGCGTGCGACCTCGGACATAAATGGCAGTTGTAAGTCGCTTTGGATAAAAGTGTCAGCTAAATGAATAAGTGTAAATTTAAAAAATGTAGTGTAACAAACATACATACACTTTATTAATCATTAAAGGTGACTCGTCACTAAGAAGGAGTGTATCGCTTCTTGATTCCTTTTATGGTATCGACCGAAACAGCCCAGCATCGAGTGGAATCAAAGTCAAACCAGTACTTCAATCAATACTTTTTGTAACCAGATCACGACACCATAAACTGTATAAAAAAGGCTGCATATGCTCAGTCCACGCTGATTTTAACAGCCGCTCAACTTCATCTCAGTTCATCACTTCATGCCTACCAACCAATCCAGTCCCATTTACCTGTTAAAGTACCTTTAAATGTCCAATACAACTCATAAAATGCAGTGGGCTATTTCACTTGGCAGAAAGTGATTGAAGAGACTGGGCAACACAGCTCCAGCAGACGGATCAGTTTTCGGCGGACGATCACTTCTCGGCACGACACCTGTCTTCTGAGTGTCCCCCCCGAACCATTCAACTACGTAGCCTACTTAATCATAGTAGAAGCACAAAAGCAAGCACTGATTAGCAAATCAATAAAATCTAAATATGTCAGAAAAACCTGGCAGGCAAAATGCTCTTATTCTGAAATGCTCCTTGTGGATATGCAGTTGACGGAACGAAACTGGAGCAGAGAGAGCTGTTGAGAAGGTAGTAGATGCACAAAAATGACAAATAAACAACAAGTCAATGCTGAGATACTTCCAGTGGACACTGTCGCCTGGCTGGGGACCGAACAGAACCGTGGCGCAGCTGCAGTTGGTGGATTGTGTTCCCAGATTTAGACCGCGTCTGGTAACACAACAGCTTGAAACGTCACTCCTGTTCCTGCGTGCCGGCTGTGGCTCTTCACACAGACATCGTTCCGCCTCTGTTACTACCAACAATCCCTGCTCAGAGGCGGATCAAATCGGACCCCCCTTTTCCTTTCACACGGCGCAGAGAGCCGGCATATTGGCGTAATAATCCTGGAAAAGTGGGCCGTGTGAAAGCGTCTTGGGAGGAACCGTGACACAGTTTTTGGTGTTTGAATATAGAATTATATAGAATGGTTTTGTGGATCCTTGCTCAGCAGTTTTTAACGATGGGCAGAGAGGATGTTAACTACAGATGGTCTGCAGGTCTGTGGTGTATAAGTTTGTTTTCATATAAGCAGTTTCAGTAAGCAATAATTACTCTAACATTAATC
Organism: Lepomis gibbosus; assembly: GCA_029875015.1. Taxonomy (NCBI): domain Eukaryota; kingdom Metazoa; phylum Chordata; class Actinopteri; order Centrarchiformes; family Centrarchidae; genus Lepomis; species Lepomis gibbosus. Next base: position 6,312 of record JAPMOB010217964.1, on the reverse strand, counting down.
AAACTGTTTATATTGTAGGTTACTTTAAACTGGGGCCTAATTATGATCCCCAACCTTAATAATAATTATAGACCTAACAATGTCGAGCTTTAAAACTAACATGCCCTCACTCCAGAGGGTTTTCCTGATCACCAATGCTTTGGGGGCATTTCATCCTGACAAACAAGGCAAACACATAACAGACACACGCACCCTCCTCCAGATTAGTCAGCAGCTGATGAATATTTTAATGCATCTCTCTGGCTCGGCATTCCATTAAAAATGAAATATTAATGGTGCAGTAGAAGTTTGGCTGTTCATGAGATGAGGTTAGACAGCATGTTTTTAACTGAACCGTGGTTTGGTTCAGACTGAGCTGTGGACAGGCCGCAGAAACCCCTAACAATAACCATCACCACCGCGCCCACGTAGTCCTCCCTGGCACACACTTGTAGACACACATCTGCACACTGACGAATACACAACTCACACATCCAACATAACAATAACCTGTGTGTTTTCACTATTTTACTGCTATATATTCTAGAGTATTTTATATTTAAGTGTCTTTTTTTTTAGATTGAGTAAGAATTAGGGCTGCAGCCAACAATGATTTCAGTCCTCAAAGCTTCTTTAGATTATTTCAACGATTCATCGATGCATCGTTTAAGAGGTACTTTTGCTTGGCGGCGGTGGCGCCCATCCTCCCCACACGGTAACGGGATCAGCTGTGTACCTTGATAGGTGATAGATATTTATCGGTGCTTTTCGTAAATTCATAGTGTCATACAGCAAACATCAGACCAACAACAAGACAGCTGCTTTAGCAACACAAACATCACCCGCAGGCTGTACAAGTTATACTGAGGTGCAGCTTCCCGACACCCAGTTAACTCCTGACTGTGACGTTACGACCCAAACTCACGGTCCAACCAGGAGAACAATGAACGCACCTGTGCAAATTTTCAGCTGAGGGCTGCAGCTTACTTTGGCTTCAACTCAACAATCAATCATGGTTTCAGTTAAATGCTAAAGTTTCTGTTACCGTGTTTGTGGCTCGCTGGCAGAACACCGGCTGCTTTCTGATCAGGCGCCGTTGTGCTGTTGCCGAGGCGACGTAAGTTTCATTTTACGGAGGACGGACGGCATTACAGAGTTGTTGTTGTTTTCTTTAGCTTGAAATAATCCCAGACTTTGGACACTTTCTTCTTCGTCCTGCGCTGTTTTCTCTCACTTTGCAAACAGCTGCATCATAATCACGTCGCGTTCACACATTTAAGCGCGACAGTAATAAATGTCCGTGCGAAACACTGTCCTGTATAGTTATATGGATTGAATGAAGTGTCGATGCAAAGAATTTGGCTCGATGCATTTTAGTAATTGATTTAATTGAATTGTTTCAGCCCTGGTAAGAACGTTTCTCGAGTCCAATAACTGGTGACTAATGACCTCTGTGCAATATATGTTACTCTATTTATTGTTACTATAAGCTGCTCCAACAGAATTTCGTTGTTTGAACACATGCAAAGACATTAAAGATCTGCCTATCTAGATGATCAGGCTGTTATAACTGAATCCTCCCCTCCTCATAATATATTAGAAGTGGCCAAACCAGCCACAGAGTAGTTGATTTGTCATGCAGCAAATATCCGTGTTTGATATACTGCAGCCCACAGCGCAAACACTCACTGAAAGCTGACTGAGATGAGATGAGAGCTCTTATCCGGGATTCATTAAAACAATATTAATATTAGGAGATATCCATCTCCACGTTGGCAACATAGGTGACTGAAAATGGATTATAAAAATCCTTTGTGCTCCAGTTTATACAACATGTCAAAGGATCCTCGCTGTTGACTGCTGATTATTTGTTAGATTTTTCTCACTTGTTTAATCAGTTGGATTATAAAATGTCAAAAAGAATGTCCGTCCAGTGCCTTGGTTTGTCCAACCAATAGTCCAAAGCACAAAGGCTTTCAGTTTGCTATTAAAAAGGATGAAGTGCTTAAAATTAATTGATTTTATTTAATTTGTTTTCTGTTTTCTTTCTTAATTACTTAAAAGTAATTATTACAGCGCACCAAAAACTCTCACCAAGTTGATTTTTATTCTGACTACAGTAAATAAAATGTTTGTTTTCTTTACAGTAAAACTTCATGGTAAAAAAAATGAAGTGGTATTGACACTGTTACGAATCAATATGCAGAAAACTTTGGATCTACCAGCTCAAAGTAGTGACTAGGTTTTAAATAGGTGACATTGATGCAGTCTTAACTATAGAAAGGTTCCTTCATGTTTTCAGGAGTTCTTGTGAACTGGAGCGCCTGAAAAAAGGAACCTGCAGTTGAGATGCCGGTCTGGCAGAACAGGAAACAAAGGCCTGCTGCACAGCTGGGCTGAAGACACTAGACAATCTTGCAGGGACCAAGTGAAAGAGTATGAGTAAGTTCAGGCACCAAAACTACTAGGTAAGGTTTAGGAAAAGGTCACGAAATCCCTGTCTTAACTAAGCCAGCTCACATGTTCCCGCTTCACTCAGAAATTGTGTCCTCCTCGTTCTGCCTTTAAGCATTCTAACTGTAACAGTACATCTGCTGTTGGTAATATGCGCTGTGTTCAGTCCGATACCTGTTCACATAGAGCCTCTGCCACCTGGGCCGGGGTCGCCCTCCTCCTGTGTCCCTCAACCCCCGGCTGACTTCAAAGCTGGCATGAAAGAGTTTTTGAGTTATTTGCACCATTGGAGCTCGAACAAAGCAAAACCGGGTTTAGAAGATGTCACTTTACTGTAACGTCTGCCTCATCTGGGAGGATTAGAACTATGAAATCCAGGGTCTGATAAACAGCAAGCTAAGGAGGGGAGGGTGTTAGAGGAGATGTTGAAATTAAAATAGAATTTATTCAGAGCACCTTAAATAATGAACAAAATGGCCAGTGAAAACAAGGCTTTTACTGCTCACTCAATCGAAAATTGTCCTTTTATGTGTTCTATCTGGCTGCCTGGGCCTTGTGTAGATAGGTAGCTCAGATCATTAAACGTATCCTGTCCCTTCATCCCGCTGGTAATTAGGGAGTAATGGAGCCTTGGCACAGAGAAATATGAGACCACAGAGCGGTAGCCAGAGTGCTTACCACGCCAGCACCAATCTGAGTCGGGGGAAGCAGCCCGTCCCAGTGATTTGACCTATCAGAGGCTCCAACGGGCTCTGGCAGGACACTCCCTTCAGCCTCCTCTGTCTCCAGGGGCTGTCTGATGCATTAGTTCTTTGCTGCTTAGCACTTTGTTGTATTGATTTGATGTCCTCTATACATGATGTGAAGGATGTACAGACACCATCTGCCTAGTTTCTGTTTTAAAAAAAATTATATATATATTTATTTATTTATTTATTCATTCATTCATTAATTTTTAAAATACATTTTTGCGGTTTCTCCTGTGAGAAATACAAAGCAGAAACAGGGTTTGGGGCCCATCTGTGGTGGGTTTTTCATTTAAATTGGCGCAGAAACAATGAAAAGCTGTGCTGGCGGTAGATTTATTTTGCCATTCATAGTCCATAATTTAAAATAAACACTTGCATGCGGTGTGTTGAGACAGTTTCACAGGGATACAGATCACCGTGCGAGCAGACAGGCTCGCGGCGAACGGTCGGCGATCGCTCCCTCTGGTTGGATGAAGACTGACGCTCCTGATTTTTCGCATTGGATCCATGACGATAGAGAAATATAGAAATGAATGGGAATAAAGCACGCCGTCAATATTTTAGAGACCCCCCAAAATATTTCAAATCATGAGCTGATGTCTCATTTAGGGGATCTGAGCTCCCCTGTAGTTCACATCAGCCTGGTGTTTTCTCTGCACGTTTATGACTGTATGTATGCTCAAGCACCTCTCGTGGTTGCGCTCATTCACACTTTTCAAAAAACTTTTTTTTTTTTTATTCATCGAGCAATAGGCATTTCTGCCAATCGGCTAGGCTAAAGACAAAACGTAGCTAGTCTGCTGCAGGGGGCTTTTTGGTCCCAAAAACTGACATCCATAGAAAGGTTTGGTCTTGAACCGGAATAATTCCAAATATGTTGTTGTTCTCTAAAGTTAGGCCATATCAGATGAATAAATCCCTGTTGCTGTTGTCTTTGCCACCCTCTTGACTGTAAGGGAGGGACAAGTTCAAATCGGCTGTGGCTCAGGAGGTAGAGCGGGTTGGCCGTTAATCAGAAGGTCGGCGGTTCAATCCCCGGCTCCCCCAGGCTGCGTGTCGAAGTGTCCTTGGCGGATGTTGCGCCAGTGTGTCAATGTGAGTGAATGTTAGTTTCTGTTTGAGCACTTAGGCTCAGTGTGTGAATGGTGAATGCAGGAGTAGTGTGAAAGCGCTTTAAGTGGTCGAAAAGACTAGAAAGGCGCTTTACCAATACAGAGCATTTACATTTACAAATCTTCTTTGTTTGGGAGGGAGGTAGGGAGGGCTTTTATTTTGTGGGGTGTGTTACAACAAACAGATTGTTTTGGTGTTCTCCCTCTCTTGTTGTCCTCTCCTCTCCTGGAACGTTCATTCAAGGCCTTGAGAGGATCTCTGTTCCCCAAAACATAGAAACCTAGACTGTGTAAATGATGATGCCTCCCTTTGCTCGGGGCCAGACGCCCGATGCCGCCCTAGGCGTCAGGTCTCTGGACCAGCTGTATATGAGTTTCAGTGCTTCCCTGTTTGTTCTCTTTTGTTAAATAAATTCTTCAAAGACAACAGTTGGTTGTAACTCAATTCTTTGCTCAATCCCTCACCAGGAATAGAATTTCCACGACAATTTGGCACCCCAGATGGGACTGCAAAGTACACAACAACACAGACTGCCACACTATTACACCAAATCCACGGCATCCCTGACCTGTACTGGTCCTGTGGGAGTGGCCGGCTGTACCAAACTCAACGCTGCAAGGATGGAGAGGTACATGGGCGAGAGTAGTGTTGGCATTGGATGTCCGAAGCCTCACAGCCTCACAGGCAGAAATGCTCCAGCCCAGACTTTTTTGTGCTGATAGAGGCCATCGGGGCGCCCTGAGGGGTCCCAAATGGGTTGATGTTAACAAACTGGAGAAGTGATTTGACTAGAAGATTAAGCGAACCCAGGACTGTCAGTTACAATACTGTTACACCTGTCTATGCATCTTAAAGAAAGCTGAGACTGTAGAAAAACACTTAAAACGTTACGTATAACAATATAAGAATGTAAGAAAATTTCTCCCCTTCAGTCTGTTACCTTCATGCATACCTGACCTCTGACCTGGTGGAGACTCTTCTTCTGTGTTCATGCTGGATTGGGATTTTACTTTCGCTTAGCTTGAATCTGCTGCATGTGTGGCTGTTTCCTCTGACATCAGAGCCCAGCTGGGCCGGGTTAGCTGCAAGAATGTCTGATTGCATTACCCTCTGGGCTGATACAGCAGCACAGCTCATGTAATCATCAAGCTTTAAAATCAGAGCAATGATTTCTTTATGGAAATATGCTCTTAATTAAAACACAGTGAATATGATTCATACTTAACTGAAATGTCTGAAATTCACAGCTGTTGCTTGCTGATCGTGACAGGAGGGCCCATATATGAAGATATCAACATTTCATCCTTCCTCTGATCCACTTTTACCTTTTGCAGTTCTTCTCTTTTACTGCTCTCACCTTGTTGACTCTTTCTCTCTTTCAACTGTTTTCAAGTGAAAATTCCCCCTTTTTTCTCCATCCTTCCTCAGCTGAAGGTGGAGGAGGAGGATGAGGAGGGCTCAGCGGATGAACAAGAAGAAGAAGAGGAGGAGGAGAACTGGGACAAAGCGCTGTCTGTGGAGCGCTTCGGCGACATCATCAGTGACTCTGCTTCCACCAGTGGAGACAGGATGGGCCGGCACTACACCGAGAAAGACTTTGAGTGTGAGCAAAGCTACCGTGTACAGCATACAAGTAGCATGCACACATTACACCTACGATCGCACAAGGAGTGCCACTTAAAACTGTTCTGTAATCCGGTGCAGAGTTTTGATCCACATTATTATCAGGAAGCAAACTACTCAGAGTAAGAATGCATGAAATAGTTTATTCCATGTGACAGATTACAATTCAGTTCAATTCAGCTTTATTGGCATGACTGTGTAACAATATTGCCAAAGCATCATACATACTACATAAAAATAATCAACCCCATACATTTAATTAAACAAGTAATTAAACCATAAAGTAATCAAATCGTAATCGTGTTAAAAACATTAAAAAATATATATTAAAAATTAAAATTAAATAAATAAATAACAGTAAGCGTGTGTGTGTGTGTGTGTGTGTGTGTGTGTG
>JAPMOB010217963.1:0-16531 GCA_029875015.1 Lepomis gibbosus | reverse complement strand
CACACACACACACACACACACACACACACACACACACACACATATACACACAGACCACCAATCTTCACCAGTTTCTCGCATTGCTTTTCTCAAATTGCCTCCATGCATAATATACACACACACACACACACAGACCCACACACTACTGCACCATATAATAAAACAGTGCTTCTACCACCCACCCTGCAGAACAGCACAAAGACCTGATGGCCCTCCCCCCATCCTTCCTCTCCCCTCTCATTGGCTGGGAGGTTTGGATGCTGGCAGTGTCTCGGACCAATAAGAAGTCTCTAAGGTGATGTCATGGAGGCAGCATTGATGCTGTTGCTGATGCTGTTGCCCGGCGCCTGTATCCGTGCAGCCAGACGGGGGTAACCGTAGTCACAGGTCCACCATCAGCAGCTGAGAAGACAGGGACAGAGGGGGGTGAGTCTGCATCATAAAACACACATCTGCATTTCACTTGTGTTACTTTGGGGCCTTGAGGTTAAGTTTTATTGCATAACTGAAGGTTGCCTCCGTGTGTGTTTGCCAATGAGTGCATGGGGTGTAATGGGGCGAGGATAGTGATGATGCGGTGGTTCCTGCTGACAGGAAAAGGAAGGGAAGAGAACTCGGTGTACCCACAAACTGTATGGTGTGTAACCTGTGTCATTTATTATTCATCCTCCATATGTGCAGATAAAGCTTTGTGTCTGCTATTGGGAAGGAGAGAAAGAAAGAAAGAAAGAAAGAAAGAAAGAAGATGAGGAAAATAAGGGGGTCTGTATGTGTTTATGCAGCTATGCAGGTGTGTGCGAATGTGTATGTCTAAGTAAAGAAAGGGATACAAAGAAAATGTGACATATACTTTTGAAAAGTTCTTATTTCTTTTACATTTTGGCTGGTTTTGCAGCTTGCAACGGGTAATTTCACTTCATTTGTCTTAATTACACCTTTAGCTGTGCCACGTTCCACGTTTATTATTGCGTGTGCATTGTCTTTTCAGTGCACAGATTGGAAAGGAAAAAAGGAAAAGCAAATTCAGTGAAAGCTGTAAAACCAACAACACCAGGTCAAAATGACCCATAAAAATGTCAAGATATAGAGGGCCGTCTGGAAAGTTTAGTGTGGAGTTGGAGTCAGTGAAAACTGCTCAGCAAAGAAGAAAAAAAAATACATTCAGCATATTACTTGAAATAATCAGAGGTTTGTAAACATCATTAGATGGAGTCCAGGATTAATGTAAATGTAATATTAATAATGTTCTGTACAATAATATAATATGAACATGTGTATACATCAAATACTGTGATCATGGAAACAGAGTCAACAAAGAAATTTTTTTTTTAACTTTGAGATCTTGGAAACTCAGGATTCATCGAGAACACTGAAGGTTTCAGTGCACTATTTTATATATGAAAAATGAAAATGAGCGATTCACTTTCAGAAAACTTGATATGTGTTAGAGCCAAACGACTGCTGGCACTGCAGATAGCAAAACCATTGTGGATGTGGAAAATATCTCATTTACAGTGATTTTTATAACAAGTCACTGTTTTACTGGAGTAATTTGCTAGAACTGTAGCCAAAACCAGTAACTTCCTGCAGTCTCTGCTGGCTGCTTGGCAGCTAGCCCCTCCCAAAAATGAATCTGGCTCATAACCACCCATAAAATTGCAAATTGTTACTTTTACACTTGGGATTTCGTACAGACTAAACACATAAGATCTTAGATGTTATTATTAAGCTTTTAAAAATTCTGGTAGACAGATTTTGTTGTCTTCGGAGAGAGCCGGATCAACTGTTTGCACCTGTTTCCAGGTTTCCAGACATGAGTAATATCAATCTTTTCATGTAACTCTCGGTTACAAAATATAAACGCATATTTACCAAAATGTTGAACTTTCATTTTAAGAGTGACAAAATAGACACAGGCATCATAACAAGATGAACCACTGTCTGTGATTTTTATTATTTTAGTATGCAAACATGTGCAATTATTTGTTGTTCTTAAAACCATTATATATCATTATGTTTTGATAGACCAATGAGAAATATTGCCTACAGCAGTCCTATAGTGTCTTCATTGATCTTTGATGACAAAATAGCATAAATATCATAAAACAGTATAATTAAAAACTTCTCTATGATATTACTGCCAGTCAATTTCCCATCAACATGACCCAAATGTTCTCCGCGTGTACAACAACCTTTACAATTTGCTCTCTCTCTCTCTCTCTCCCTCTCTCTCTGTATTGACACACAAGAAATGGAGCACTCTTACTCCTGCAGGAAGCAGTGCATTGATCTGAAACCTGGGTGGTTTCAGAAAATGAGAAGCAGCTGTGTGTGTGCGTGTGTGCGTGTGTGCATGCCAACAGTGTAGCAAAGCAGTACATTTACTGCCTGATTAGTATGTGTGCACACAACTGTGCATGTTAAGGGATCTCTGCATGCATGTTTCACGTGTCAGTATATGCGCAATTGTGCCCTTCTGTGTATGTCCCAGTGGGAAGACTGTCAGGTGAGTGTGTGCTCTGCACTGTAATGAGACTCAGACCTTCTCTGTGTCATGGGTGGTCTCATTAGTACACATCTCTTTCTCTTTGGAGAAGCATCACGACACATGATACATTTACCAGGTAGTTTCACTGCTTACAAAATAATGTTACATTTCCTATAGTGATCTGTTGGAGTGCTCTGGAGCTAGAGCCATGAGGCGATTAGCTTAGCTTAGCATAAAGACAGGAAGCAAGGGGAAACTGTTAGCCTGGATTTACAAAGTTTAAAAATACACATACCAAACCAATCTAAACATTGAACATTTGTGTCCTTTTTGTTTAAAGGGTCAATAGGTAACTTTTAGAAAAATAACGTTTTGACAGATTTGCTGAAACTATCATTATATCCTGACAGTAGTATGAGAGACAGATAATCTGTGTCAAAAATCAGTACTCGGATCAGAAAATGAGAAATAGCCATAATGACGTGCAGTGTGGAATAACTTTTGTGGGTAACCTGGGCCGCGAAGCGTTGGTGGGGCATCTCTGCAAAGACGATGCGAGGCGAGAGGGGCCGGGGTCTTGGCGAGACTCACAGTAGAGAGTAAGCCCTAGGGATGAGGTTTCACAACTGGCAACTGGCTCCTTCTTGTGGGATTGGTGGGCGAGGCTCAGTGAGTGATAGCGGCTGCAGAGACATGGAAGCTTTTGGACAGTATGGCCAATTATCACCAACTGCTGCTTTAATCTGTGCACACATAAAACTGTAAAACAATTTTCTGTTTTTATGGGGAATTATGTGCTGTAACTTTCTCCTGGCAAAGAACAGCCTGGAGCAGCTACTTCCTGGAGTCTGGTTAGTACTGAGAAGTTGCCAAGCAACCAGCAGAGATACTGCACAGAACTGCTTTTTTCTTTAACCAGTTTGTTTTGTTTTGTATTTTTGCCATTATAAAACCCCAGTAAAAAACATTACCGCTATCTGTTGGAGAACAGTGCAAATAAAAAATAAGTTTGTTTTTTGCACGTGATTCTGTCTTTGGCTGAAATCTATAGGCAGGATGATTAGCTAACAATATTTAACAGTGTATAATCCTGTAAGACTGACGCATTACCTGTTTGTATGATCACCTATTTAGATCTTAGAACATGAAGAGAAAGCTACCAGGAAAGGTAGTTGAGAGCAGGTGGGACGTTTGGGGAGTCCCCATCACAGATGTCTGATTAAATTAGGCCAACACCAGGAAATCTGTTTTTATGAAGTTGAAGCCTTCTTTTACTCTCCTATATTACTCCTGAGCCTGTTTTCTTTAACACCTGATTCTTGTGTGTGTCCACATCATGAGTGTTTACAATACTAGATCCCAAAATGAAAGAAAAACTTAATTAGTGTGTCCACTCAGCTGTGAAAAGGTCAGAAGGAACTGTGCAGGGCACTCCTGGATGCTCACATGATAAAATTCTCCAATTAGCTGACAGCAGGTTTTCAAGTATTCAAGACCTTTGAGTATTTGTTGATATGATTAATTCCAAGCAGCAATGATGCAGAACGCTCTGTCCATTATTTATTAACTTGTCTCCTTCATTGAACTAAATAGGAACGGGAAATTGAGAAAAATTCTAACCATCATCTTCACTAGAGAGTGATTTACAGCATCACTCAGATGTCCATCAATTCAGCGTTGATGAGCCCATCTGACAGGCAGAAGACAGACAGAGAAAGAGAGAGTGATAGCAGGTGGTGGAAGGTCTGGTGAGATCGTTTGCATTTTTGCTCCCTTATCTGTATTAGTGCACCATTCAGTCGCTCTTTGAATTCATTGTACATTTGATGGTGATGATTAACAGGCCACAGTCAGTATCACATAGACATGTGTGTTTTAAATCACAACACATATTGCTGCACAGCACTTTGTAAAGGTTTGAAGCAGTGGTGAAACAGGCCGGTGTCGTGGTGGATGCCTCGCTTTGTTATTTATACCTTCCGCTTCTTTTCTTGCAACTTCTCAAAGATTTACAGCTGCTTCTCCCACTTGTGCAACGGCTGTGATTCACTGCAACACAGAGGCCAGGGAAAAGAACCCCCGCCACACACACACACACACATATGCACCACCACCAAAATGGGTTTTGCTTATTATTATTTCACTTTGATGTTTGAGCTGCATGGTGCAGAATGATCTATGTGCCGTGTTTGACACTAGGGGGCTGTTTTCGCTTTCGTCTGCTAAAGGTTGAACTTTTTTTACCCTAAATCTGAGTTTAACATGTTTCCAGTGTGACAAGTAGTTTGGGAGCCTATCGTGGTCCAGTACGCAATTTGCACAAGAGCGATGTGGAAACGTGAAACCTCCAGTACAGTGACAATGAACTTATGAGTAAGTGCATTTCCATCCACCTCTTTTTATGCCCACTTTCAATTCATGCATTAAAAAATCCTGAGTGGAAACATCAGTAAAAAAAAGTCTAAACATGGCCAAAAAGAAATTACACTTGAGGTGGAAAAGTTGGTGTATGGATAAAAAAACAAAACAACATAGAGCGATCATGATTAACATTAAATCATGACGTACATGAAGCCATTTGTAATTCAAGCTTCCAGCAAGAGATGACAAATAGTGGCAGATGAAAACATCAGATCTCTGCGGAGCGATGTTCACTTCATGGTTTTCATTTGTTTGAGGTTTGACTGTCACTCCTTAATTACCTCATCTTGTTGCGTCTTCTTCTTCTGCCGTGGTTTAATGGCACCTGACTGGAGAATTGGCACCACCAGCTGTTTATCTCGATAAAGCAAATAGTGATATTCATATACAGAAAAAGAAGTGGATGGAAACTCACATTCTTTTGCAATTGCTTTGGCAGAGTTTCTGGAATCTCTGTAAAATGTCGGGCTTTATTTGGATGGAAATTTGACCTTTGAAGTAGGAGAAATCTTTTGGGTTGTAGTAATAACTTTGAAAAAAGAAAAGATGTAATTTTAAGAAATCACACAAACACACACCAGACACAAAGTTTGTGTTTTTATATCTTCAAACATGTCTGGGGGGGATCTTAGAGACAGTTCTCTGAAAGCTGTCCAGTTGCATTTTGGGAAACACACGAAATCACTGACATTAGAGATGACATAGCATCGCAGATCAGTGATTTACAACAGAGTTAAGGGTAAAAAAGGATGCAACTTTGCACTGAAGGAGCTTTAAATCACTTACGTGTCAACTTTGTTTCTTGAAAACTTCTATTAAAGGAGGGATGGGCCGTTTTTGTTGGCATGTTAACAGGACCATGATGAGAAACTTGGGTTAAAATGTTAAATAGTATTGTGATGTCTTTTAATTTATTATTTCTTGTTTACTTCCCTGGTTTGATTTGCCAGCGTAGGTATACAAACTGGCAAACAATACTTGGCAAGAATTACGATCTATTTTGGCCCACTGTTCTCTCATTGGTTGAATAAAACCTTAATGGGAGGCGCTTACACAAGAGCTCTGCAGCCTCGTCAATTCTCTCCATAGCCACTGCCTCTCACATTCATTATGACCTTTGAAGCTGCTTCATTCAATCCTTCCCCTCTGTCTCTCCCTGTGTCTCTGCATGACTCTCCCTGACAGACTGACAAGGATCTTCAGCATCCCTGGAGAGTTACATACGCAGTGAGAAGATGACTCTGGCAGGTAAATGCAGCCACATCAGAAAGTCACACATCTCACACCTCCCCTTTCCTTTACTGTACATTATGAATCCGTGGTGGGAATACTAGCAAGGGTGCATTTTTATTATCTGAACCATGTATCTTGTCATTATTACAAGTGCTGTAATAACATATGAGAATGAGGAGTCACTGCAACTGAAAAGGAGAATCATCAGTCCTTGAATGCTTGTTCATCATTTAGTGTGAGTCAACACAATGTCAAGCCTAATAGAACAAATGTGTGTGTGTGTGTGTGTGTGTGTGTGTGTGTGTGTGTGTGTGTGTGTTTGTGTGTGTCCTCAGCCTACAAAGAGAAGGTCAAAGAGCTCCCCCTGGTGTCTCTCTTCTGTGCCTGCCTGAACCCACAGACTCCAGAGAAACCTACATACAAGGCAGAAGGTAAAAAATAAATCCCCTTCACACTGACAATCATACAGGGACAAATATAGGTTTACTGCATTATAGCCAATTAGAATTTGTACATGTAGACGGAATGTAGGGCAACCAGAAACCACACGTTGCACCAAAAATCAAGTATTGCTATTTTATTCACCCCTTTATTAAAATTTCATGGTAATTAACTAGTCTAAACATGGCCACAACTCCACAGATGCAGTGGACCTTGGCTGGTGCGCCATCAAAGACATGGAGGTAATTGAGCTGAACAAGCGGGCATCGGGCCAGGCCTTTGAGGTCATCCTCAAGCCCCCATCCTTTGACTGCGTGCCTGAGCTCAACACTTCCATGCCGCAGCGCCGTGACCCGTCCCTGGAGGAGATCCAGAAGAAGCTGGAGGCCGCTGAGGAGAGGCGGAAGGTGAGGGGAGAAGGGTAGCTGCTGAGTGTTTGTAGCATCACACCCTCAAGAAGCCCAACTGGACAGGCCCTACCCTGGCCTGTAACCTTAACCCTGGCTATTTGTAGCTCATTCAGGCATGGCCAAACATCTGACAACGCTCTTTGTGGCCAGCATGATTTATCAGCTCAGGAGAAAAAGGGGTGGAAATGGATAAAAGGAGAGGGAGTGTTGGAGTTGATGGAAAGGAAGGGAGGAAACCAGAGCAGGGTGGAAGTCGGGAAGATGAAAAGAGGGACATGAAAGTACAAGGGCAATCATGCAAGGCCACACTCACAAAGGCTCATATTCATCAAGCAAAGAGGATGGCGGTGAAAGGGAGGAAAGGTGAGGAGAGAGAAATTATAGTTGGCACAGTGAATGTTCATCTGCAACATCAGATGTTAATTAAAATGTGTTTTCTTATTCAGCTTTTTTACTATGAGTAATGGGGTTCTGCCAAAGTCAAAACAGTTCTGCCTCTTTTTCATAGGAAATTTCTGTCTTTTTTCTTCCGCACCATTTCAGTGGTTTGCCTACGCATCAGTCAGAATTTAGTCACATTTAAACCAGATTCTGATTCTGAAAAAAATCACACCAACACAGTCCTGAGTTCAGCTTTCAGTCATTAATATTTATACTTAAGATGTGAACCCATGCTTTCAAGGGTTTTAAAGGAATATACAGGCATGCCTACTGTGTGCATTTGTGACATGGTAATTCAAAAAGGGCAAAACATTGCAGCTAAAACCCTCTTTATCATTTGCAGTTTGTGCCTGTCCATTTACCTTCAGTGCTCTCTATCTCCCTGTAGTGCCAGGAGGCTGAGCTGCTGAAGCACCTGGCCGAGAAGAGGGAGCATGAGCGTGAGGTGATCCAGAAGGCCTTCGAGGAGAACAACAACTTCATCAAGAACGCCAAGGAAAAGCTTGAGCAGAAGATGGAGGCCAACAAGGAAAACAGGGAGGCCCTGCTGGCCGCCATGCTGGAGAGGCTGCAGGAGAAGGTACCGGCCTATTGATATGATTTAATGTCTACAGGGAGCTTGTAATGGTTCTATAGTGATCCCCAACTTTAGGAGAAACCCACTCTATACACTAAAAATTATTTGCCAGCTCCATTCATTTCGGAGGTACTTCCGTTGTTGTCATGTCTCATTTTCGTGCAATACTGGAAAAATGATGATGGCTTTTAAAATACAAGTTCATTGTCTAAAATGTAACATGACTAGTGTTGAAATCAGTACCTCAGAAGAGCAAGGGCTTCAGTCCAGACTTACCAGAAGTGCTATGGAAGAAATGCATCCTGGAAACAGACATTTCAAGCTTTTTTCCTTGCCTGGAACCTCTTGCTGTTTTGGTGTCACTGTGTTCTTTCCACTACTGTATGCATTTTGAGAACTATGGTAATCAATTAGAATATCAACACCGCATAAAGGATTCGCATAAAGTCTGAAAGCAGCATGAATCACATTTTGTAATGTTTACATTTCTGTTTCCTATAAGGATTAAACTAATACAATACAGAGAGTTAATTTGTCAGCCGGGCAACCTGTTTCCAGTCTTTATGCTAAGCTATGCTAAATGCCTCACAGCTTATGGTGGGCCTGAGCAATAACAGCCAATGGTGCTAATAAAGAAAAGGAAGAAACAGCTCCAGCTTCATTAGCTCAGAAACTAGATTGTGGTATCAATCTTCTCATCCAACTCACATAAAGAAAACAAGTGAAAGAATTTCTTACTTCTTCCTTTGCACTATCCTGTGCTTTTCTTTTAGTTGTGTGTCATCAATTTAAAGGAATAGATCAATCTTTTTGGGAAATCCATTTGCTCACTTTCATACTAATAGTTAGATGAGAAGATTGGTACCACTGTGATATTTGTAGGCCAGCAGCTAGCTAACTTAGCTTTGCATAAATGCTGGAAACAGGAGGAAACAACTAGTCCAAAGGTAAGAAATCCGCCTACCAGCGTATCACCAGCAGAGACTCCAGGACGAGCCAAGAAATAGTCCAGCACATAAAACAGTGAATTGTCATTTTTACCTCTTCAGCTACATATTTACCATACAGACATGAGAGAGTTATTAACTCTGCAGGAAAGTGAATAAGCATAATTTCCAAAATGTCTAATGCTTCCTAAAATGAGCCCTGTTTTATTGTGACCTGAAATTGAATGTTTCCTTGAGTTCAAATGAGGCGAGCCATCACTATCAAGATCTTGGCTTGCCTTTCTATTTTAACATTGTTCACAAGCTAGATTAGTAATCATGAATATTATATGAGATGGAAAAGAGTTTTTTAGAACTCCACACTCTGTATCCCTCCCCTGTTCAAATCTTCATGAACAGTCGCGGCACCGATGCCTTGTTCTCCTGGCATCTCCGTCATTAATGCTAATATATTCATGAATGCTAATGACTCTAATGTTGCTATGTCTCTGTGTTTGTCTGGCAGGACAAGCACGCGGAAGAAGTGAGGAAGAACAAGGAGATGAAGGAGGAAGCCTGCCGGTAAATGAGTGGAGCCAGGCAAGAAGAAAGAGAACAAGCAGGACTGGGAGTTTTTTGAGTCGGTTAAAAAAATAAAAATAAAAAAAGGGAAATCAAAACAGTGCAGGAAAGAAAAAAAAGAACTCAGAAGCAACTTGAACACGGGAAAAAGCTGTGTTTCCATATTTGATGTGTGCTGTAACGATTCTGAACAAGCTGTACAAACAGCTCAACAGCTCTTGATGTTGAAATTCAAAAGGAATTTCTTTTTTTTCTAGAGGAAAGTGGGGGGGNGGCTTTTAAACAAACATTTCAATTTTTTTGTTTTTAAAAGAGGAGTGACAATGTTTGTTTGGTGAATGCAAGCTGCATCAAAGCAGGAGGAGGTTACCATTTAAATCACAGCTCTCTCTTTTCTGCGTCAGTCAGAAAGCAGGAACTCCTACTTGATTGCCTGCTTTTTAAGCCTCAGTAACTGAGCTGTGTTTTCTTGGTGCTGGCGATGCTTTGAATCAGAAACTGTCACCAATTGCTACCAATTTGGCGGCAACACAGCCAAAGACTCTGTTTCTTTACAATTAGACTGTGGAGGAGGGAGAGGATCTAAACTGGTGGCAAGCAAAACATGACAAAAGGTGTGATGTGGGTGAAAAGAAGTGGACCCAGCACATGTAGTTTAGGAGCCCTAGAACCCACAACCACTAAAGTCAAAGCTAAAAGGCCCATGTTTCTTCAGTCTTTGATATACTGGATGCTTAGCAATCAACAAACATGAACATGACATATAACGCAAGCTTGTGCTGTTTCCGAATTAAAAATAAAACTTGATTTCCCGAGGTCTCCCGCTCTCGTTCTAAGTCTTTGCTGCCGTTTTTGTGGTTGTTCGATCTGTCTGGGGACGCCTGCGTGCGCTAAACTTAGTCAATCTCACAATATGGTTTATGAATAATAAACAAAGCATCAGCCTTTTGTACAGTGCTCTAGGGGAGTAAAAGAAAAAAAAAGCTTGAAACAGGAGGACGCTCTATTCTATTCAGCCACTTTCAGGCTCTCGATGTAACTTTAACTGTAGTGTAGTTGTAGATCAGTGACATGCATTTGAGTCTCTTAGATTTAGAGCACTGATTGCACTCTTATTTCATTAAGCACAACTCAAAAGCACATAGGCTTACAATGAAGGACAGTCAATATATACAGAATAAACAACAATAACATCACAAGACAGAATAGTAGAGGGTGACAAAAGTTTAGAATCTGGACACATTTGTTTTGAAAGGATCAGTTTGGGGGGGTTTCCTGGCCAACCACCGGTCTCACTTTGCTTTGGCATGTGTCACTTTGCTCTGATTGTAAGTTTATTTTCAAAGGAATTTAAACCTAAAAGAGTAAACAGAAAGATGAAACTCGAGTTGTTGAGTCATACTGACTTGATTGAAATGTCTGAAATGTTTGCACTGTACCCGGGGAGTCGTAACATGGGGTTTGTACTTGCTGTAACTGTGTGTCACTGTATATCTTCAAGGCTGGATTGATTGTATTTGGCATGGTTAGTAAAAACTGCTTGACTGAACTCATACTTTTGCTCTTGTTCTCGTCCCTTCTCACACACACACACACACACACACACACACACACACACACACACACACGTTTAGTTAGCACTAGGGATGGGGAGCATCTCCCCCTTACTCTTTCGGTTTCACATCCATTTTCTTACTGTTCAGCCACCACTGATCTGAGTCGCCATCATTGATTACAATTTATCAAATCAATACATCAAAGTTGGGATAAAAACTTTAATAAACCATTTTGATATTGTTTACAATAAAATAAGGGTTATGAAATATGAGTTAAAACAACCATCAATCAATCAAAATTAAAAGAAATATAATATACAAAAACATACACGCCCCAAAACATTATTGTACCATAGCACACACAAAACATATGTTCCCAAAAACATCCATTTTATAGCTCAGTTATCCGGAGAAATTCATTTACAGAAAAATGTGTTGAATAATTGAACAAAATAAGATAAGAGCAGTAATCATAATAATACAACTGTACTGATGCTGAATGCTTGTAATAATGAAAAAAACACAGGGCTGGTTGATGTGGTAAGCTAAATGCTAGCAAGCCTGGAAATGCTAGCACTATTTAGTCACAACAAACAAAAAAAGGCCCTTTCACATTAACTGGAGTGATTTAATTCAGTGATCACTGAAAGATATTGCTTAATAGAGGTTTAAGTTAGAATTGCAGTGTGCTGAAAGAGTAGCTAACATCCGATCTTCTTTGTGTTACTGCTGTGGTAAGACACTGGGCCTGACACAAGTACAGCCCACTGAGATCATCTTAGTCCCCAGTCTGAAGTCGTACGCCTTCCTAGCCTTCCTCCCTCCTTTAGTATGGAGCCTTTGCTTTGGGACTCTGGAGTGGGGTGGGGAAATGAGTGAGGGTTGAATAGATGCAGATAATGCCATTCTGAGATTATAATCGTAAAAAATTTAAGTAAAATTGAACTGTAGTGGACATGACAGGAGTGGACAGGAAAGAAACAAGCAAAAGTTAACTCAAGTCAGTCAAATTCAATCAGTGTGTTTCCATTAAGTTCACACAGTGAACCCAACATCTGTTAAAAATGCCAAATGCCATCATGAATTCAGCAATGTCACATGGTTTTTGTCACGCAAAGTTTTCCAGAACATTTCAGTTTGAAGTCTTGAGGCTGTGTAGAACCTCAGTGACACTGGATAATAAACACAAGAATACTTTTGGTTTTCATATTCCCACTACTTCAAGCCACAATCAAAATGATGTTTTCCAACTGATTTGTCAAATATCCATCTCATAATGTATGCACTTACTCGTGGAATAAATGAATGATTTCGCGATCTTGCTGCTTGTCTACAAATCACTCCTTGGCTCTGGGCCGCCTCTGACATGTTTTGTGCAGTATAAACCTCTGAGAACCCGTAGAACATCTGGCACTCGCCTACTGGCTGTCACCAATATTTAGAACAAAACACAGTGAAGCAGTGTTTTGTTGGAATAACCTCCCAGACGATGTGACAAGCCCTGACTCTGACCACTTCTTAATCAAAGCTTTTCTATTTTACGCTGCCTGTTCCACCCTATAATGTCTCTAAAAAGCTGCATTTGGATGGTGAGGTTTTTTATCTTGTCAGCACTTTTGCCCTTTTTAATAGTAAATCTTTTTTCCTTACTAAATTTTTATTCCTCTGCAAAGCACTTTGGCCCGGCCCTGCACATGAAAGCTGCCGCGACCTGCCTTGAATAAGGCCTGCACTGATTATGTCACACCCTAACAGTTTTTTTTTTCAAAAGGAAATCTAAATCTAAAGATTAAGAAGGGAAAATGCTTCTTAAATTACATTTTACTTTCAGTGTTAGGTAGACTGGAGTCTCAAAAACATATGATCGATTGTAACACTGTAACTTGCATTAGAAATAAAAGCAGAGGTAACTGCACAATGAGATGTTTTTATAAAGACTGCAGTGGCTCACCTGTGGAGGACCAGGACCTGGTAGTAGATAGGTTTGGCCTCCAGGCCTGCATCCTCTCCTCCATCCTGCGGACTCAGACAGCCAGAGGTCTTGCACTGAGCCTCAGAGATCAGCCTAGGCAACCTATTTGCTTCACAATTGTCTCTGGAGAGGGACAGGAGGGAAAAACCCAGTTAGATTTCACATTCAAAAAGTTTAAAACGGATAACTGAATGACCCAAAACCTGTCAAGTTGGTGGTTTTCGCCCCCCCACCCCCACCCGTGATACCTCACCTGTACGTCCAGGGAGTCAGAGACATGTTGGCGATGTTTGAGGAATATATGCTGTTAGTCTGAGGCTGCACTGAGGGATCCAGGACCAGCCTCACTGTCTTGCCCTTCAGTCTGGTTCCCTGTTGAAACCTCACCGAGACTGCCCGGTTTTCCCTGGTGGCATTCAACAGCGTGGCGAGGCCCAGCACCAGCAAAGCTCTCAGCACCTGAACACAGAGAAAACCAGACAGGCCAGCGGCTTTCTAAGTGCTTTACTGGTTACAAGAAATAAAAAAAACAAACAGAAGCTAAAAAAAATTTGACGGCTGGAGAAAAAGGCAAACTGCAAAAGAAAATGTTTCATTTACTTTTATCCCCTATTGTCTCTGTAGCCATGTCTTGTTTGGATGGATTTCCAGTTTAATGATTAAGTTTTTAAGTTTCACACTCTGAAAAGCCTTCTGAATGACAAAACAGTTTCAGAAATCTCTCATTTGCATCTCAATTTTGAGACCTGAAGAATCAGAGTCAAAAGTCGACCACGAATTCCTGAAATCAGTACATTTCAGACATAATGTGAAATGTACTGATTTGCTGATGCACTTGATGATCCTCTAAGTCACTCTTTGAAAAGTAATCTCATGATCAATCACAGGAGTTTTAAGATAAGCACAGCAGCCCAACTCACCAGCAGCATGATCGCGTCGTCTCGTCGTTTCAACTTACTGTGAAAGCTTCTCTGTGGTCTTGTCATGTCTACGTTCTTGCTGTGCTTTTTATGCAGGCAGAATGTGTTGATGTGTGTTGGATCTGCAATCCATTTCCGCTATGAGTGTCACAGTTTTTAAAGACACACATGCTGCTCTGATTTGTTCGTGGTCATCTATGTATACATATTTCTCATTGTTTTTGGATTCTCCCATTACAGTACATGCCATACATTTCAAACATACATACAAAGAGAAGAAAAAGATCTGAAAAGACCTTACACTCAAATACAAGTGGCAGTAGCTTACGCTGATATTTAGTGCTTTTTCTTTAATCTGCATGGTAAACAGTCTATCTTCAAAGTTTCTTTGCAAGTTGAAGGTAAGGATTTCAGTCCTGGCTGACTCAGTGACTGTGATTTCCTAGAAGCAACAGTAGATAATTCCCAGAATTCTGGGGGCTACAGAGCCCCTAAAGTTCCCACAGGTGATTTTTTTTAATCTTAGCTAAGAACTTGTTCCTACAACATGATAACTTGTTTGCACAAGATAAAAAATATCACCTTAAGGGACTTTAGGGGCTGCACAGGGGGCAGCAAAACAAACTATTGTTCTTTTAATAAAGAAGTTAATTGGCTAAAATCACATCTGTGAGCAAATGTGATCAGATTTTATGCTGCTCAAGTCTGTGAACAGCAGGGCATTGTGAAAATAGTTAGCTCACTCAAAAGTTGGAGGAGGCTGGAGGCTCTTTATCTACCAGCTCACTGTGGCTGCTCCTTCTTGTTTCATTGCTCCCTGCAATATTTCAAACTAATCCGCTGGCATAAAATGCCGAAGATTAAAGTGGTCTTGCTCTGTAAACACAATTTAGATGAACTATTCTAAGCTCACTCATGACACTGCATTTCCTGTACATCATAATTAAAATGAATGGTGTTTCACCAGTTAAATGCTTTTAATGTGAAGCTGCAGCGGTAGGAAATGATCGGTTTGCATTAGCAGGAACTTAACACAGTAGTTTTTCCAGGAATGTCACCCCAGACCCCCAGATTGTAATAGCGCATTTGTATAAATGTTGCAATACTTTAATCAGTGGCCTCAATCACCATTGTATGACCTCATTTTCCAAAGGATAGTAACTTCTCCGAGGTGTATTTAAATGAAAATCTTTGAGATTACTTTAAAGTGTTGTTTTTTTTACTCACAACAAATAAAACTAATAATTCCCGTGTGAAATTTCAAAGCTGGATGAGCCAGGTGACACCTTCGTATGTCTGACACATTGCATACTGTCTAAAGGTGTAAACATAATTTTTAACAGACACCAACAGATCTTTTTGATGTGGCTGTGAAAACAGCAAAACTTGTTCTGGCAAAGAGGTGTTTCTGAGCTAAAAGGGAAAAAAGCACAGATGTGGAAATCTCTCACTTAAAATGGATGTGAATGTTCTTTCAGTGTCCAAACCAAACCGGAGGGGATTTTTTTCTACCCAACCCAAATGAAACAAAGAACAGTATCTATGCAGCGCATTAAACCCCATGACTTCAGAGAATCTTCCAACAGTAAAGAATAATAACTGCTGTCATCATTTTGTTACATTATCCCATTAAATTAAACTATCAGAGACTAATCACTCTCTCTAAATAATTTACTCAATTATTTTTTTTTTATCCGAGTCATATAAAGCACATTTATATAGTAACTTCACCTACACACGCTGCCAACCCACGTTAAACAATGTAGGTCAAGGAAATGCTGATGGTGGTTCTGGTAATAAATCAGCATAAGTACTCTTCAAAAACAAACCCGGTGATAGCATCATCTCTCTCCATGCATTATATGAGTAAGAAGTCTTCTAAGTGGAGCAGAGCTGTACTAGATGCACAGTGGAGTAAAGAGAAGTGGTTTCAGAATGATATGCTCAACCAGTTTGACACCATTAAAACTGTACTGTAATGTGCTCCTCACATCCAAAATAGATAGGCGAATAGATGTGACTGATCAATGATAGATTAAATAGCCGATCATAGATTTAGAAATGTGAGAACTG
Organism: Lepomis gibbosus; assembly: GCA_029875015.1. Lineage (NCBI taxonomy): Eukaryota > Metazoa > Chordata > Actinopteri > Centrarchiformes > Centrarchidae > Lepomis > Lepomis gibbosus. The sequence goes on along the minus strand of JAPMOB010217963.1, from coordinate 491 downwards.
GAGGAATAAAGTGGCGCTCCAGTTGTCTGCAAAGAATCCTTTGGTGCCCTCTTCCATTGTAAAAACATACCATCTGGTGTAGCAGTGGGCCTGGGAAACGCATTCATTTGAATCTTTTAATAAACTCAGTAAAGCAATTCATGTGGGCAGCCTCACTGTCAAACAACCCTTAAACATTGCAGTTTTGCAACTAACAGCCTATGTAGACTATAGACAGTGCTCCCTCACTGATTCAATCCCGCTTGCCTGCCGCCTGTCTGTCTGCCTGCCGCCTGCCCGACTCAATCACACTCTCACTTGCTCACAATTTAACTCACCACTCCTGAAGTAAATGCCTATGCTTTGTTTTCATCAATGGCCCTCAGTTCTGCAGCGGCTACTGAAATGTACTAGTCCTAGTCCTCTTGTAACAGTCACAAGAGAAATATCTGTCTCTGCTAAATGTTCCACTGTGTTCACATGCCACTTGTGAACAAAGTGCTGTTTGGTGC
>JAPMOB010217962.1:0-13910 GCA_029875015.1 Lepomis gibbosus | reverse complement strand
TCACACAACTGTCACAAACAGATCACAAGTTTGTTCCTAGAATCAGCAATCTGCAGTAGACTTGCCTCGTCACAGGTTCCTGTTTTATTATGGGCCCTGACCCGGGGCTTCTGTTTCTAAAGAACACACAGTTAGGACGGTGTAGGGAACTATTTCTGCTGTCTGACACTTTTAACAAATAACAAGAGAGTGTAAGACAAGGTCAGTTTAAAACACATTTTCCATAACAAATTACAATTCAAGCTGATAATCCTGTCTATCTAAGACATGCAGTATTATTATAGTAACTGTAAAATATCAAAGCAAAGGTATCTGAATATTTACTGCCATTTTAATATTTAATCTCTTAACAGATGAAAAACCGGTCCTGTAAGTCCATATAAAGTACAGATACCTTTGACTGTAGGCTCACAGTTTGAACAAAGACCATTCTTTTCTGCCACACCTAAACCTGATCTACTGGAAAGTCACAAAATACATGTTCTCAAATGCTGTGGAAAGGATCCTTGTTTTGACTGTAATGCAGCAGTGACATTTACACGTCACTAAATGTGTAAAAAGTACAATACTATTAACAGTAAATACAATTAAAGTTAAGAATTTGAATAATTTCTTGTTTGTCCCTTTTGCTGTGTGAAAATAAAAAGCAAGCACAAGTCATCTCATATTTGTATTCAAATGTTTATTTACAGTAAAACATATGGTTCATAACATCAACCCACATCATTTTCAACAGTAGAATATTTAGACCACTTAAGACAAGACATAAAAAAAAAACTCTGTTAACATATAAAATTGAATGTCCTGTTTTGGACGTGGCACCTTTCGTGCTATTTATTCCCTCTCCTAAGGAGTAAAACTCAGGAATATGTTTTGGTCAACTAACATCTTCAAATATCAACATTCATAACCCAGTGGCACAAGTGCACCTGTCCCAGTAAACATTGTTTTGTGGACGCTATTATCTGAGTCCTGGATGTGTTTGAGACATGTTATTTCCCAGACCTTGGTGCTGAGACATCAGATCTGGCAGCTTTGTACTTTGCAGTGTAGGCGCTTTCATCCTTAGGGGGGCAGTTGCAGCAAAGCATCCCCCCTCCGATTAGCATCAAAGCGGCCGCCCCCCAACCAATGTAGAGCGCAGCACCCAGCTCTCTCTTCTGTGCGGCAGTCAGCAGCGGGTTGTAGAAGTCTTGGATGACGGTGTTGGCCGTCCAGCAGACAGGGACGAGGCAGAGGAACCCAGCTATGATGAACATAACTCCAGAGCAAACGCCCACCTTCGATTTGGATGTTTCATCCTCCACACAGTTGGTGCATTTCCCCCCGGCTACAGACAGCAGGATAGCCAGAATGCCCACCACAATGGAAATGATGGTCAGGGCCCGGGCAGCCTGGAGGTCAGAGCTGAGGGCGAGCATGGAGTCGTAGACCTTACACTGCATCTGGCCTGTGCTCTGGACCACACAGTTCATCCAAATACCTTCCCAGACGGTCTGGGCGGTGACAATGTTGCTCCCAATAAAAGCAGTGACCTTCCACATGGGAAGGGCGCACACTAGGATGACTCCAATCCAGCCCAGCATCCCCAGGGCAGAACCCAGGATTTGTAACCCAGCAGACACCATCGTGGACAGTCGATTTCTTCTTTAAAACCTTGTCCTCTTTTCAAATGTGATTTGAATGTTCTCTCTGTGTAATGTAATTCCTCTCTTGCAGTGCCTGTGGGTTGTTAGTTTCCTTCTGTGATGAAGGCAAGTCCTTTGTTTGTCAGGTGAGAGCTAAATGGGAGAGTATTGGGAGGGGACCATGTAGATATGATCTCTTCTCTGAAAAAGGAGGGGCCTAGGACAAAAACAGCTCATCGTCATCAGTCTTTGTTCTTCAGGTCCACCCTCCAAACACCACAAACCCATAACCTGTTTACCCTCCCCCAACCATCCGTTTAACATGGAAACCACGTGAGACTGCTTTGCATGTAACACCACATGCATCTTATACAACACAATATAAGCTTCTTATTTAAGGAAAGGTGATAGTAACAGAAAATGCTTTTGCACACCTTTCTTTTCCTCTTCCCCATCTCCAGTTCACCTGCAGTAGGACAGTAACATCCTGAGTGAGTGATGACTCAGCCTGTTTTGCATGACAGTACCTCAGACAGAAACTTCGCACTGACCAAATATGGTCTTGTGTTCAGTGACTTTGATGTATGGCAAGCTGCTGGAGTCAAAACAGACATTCAAAATGTCCTCACTCCACTGTTTAAATTCTTTGTCAAAGACCACAAAGCACTTTGGTTAAAGTTTGGTAAAGATTGTGGTTCTAAATAAATTTTAACGTTCTTCTGTTACATTGTCAGTGAACAGTTTGCATGATAGCTTTTTCAGCAGCACTGGTAAAATTTACATAGTGCCGTGGGTACTGGAGTCATTCTAGCCTGATTGACAGGTTGCCATGGTAGCAATTTGTCAGTCACAAGATAGTCCTGCCCTAAAGCATACTCTGTTTTCTGACCTGTTTTCCTCTAAATTGGACCATCATTTACTAAATTAACATCATGCTGTATTAAAGAAGACATGAGACTAGAGAGTGAGACCATAAACTCATTAGGAAAGTTTCTGGTGAGGTAAGAAATTTTTGCATTATTTCTAATGGAACAGACTTCTTTTTGCAACACGAGGAGTCGACCCCTGCCAGCTTTTCGATAGAATTCAGGTTTAAGGGACTTCCGCATTAGCCTCAATTTTCAGAGGTTCCCACTTGGCCACAAGCCAGGTAGTTCAGGAAGTCAAATACACTCGACAGCTGATCAACTCGTATTTCTCTCTCCTCTTTCTCAGCCCAGCTGCCCTTCTTGTTCAGTTTGCTTGAGATTGTATTCCTAAAAATGGCAGCTTTTTACTTGAAGATGAGACTGGAAACAATTACTCCAAACTCCAAAATAATTCGCAATCTTTCCACTGCTCTCACTGAAACTGACCTTCAGGTCAACTTTTCTTTGAGGTTTAGAAGGAGACATGTAAGTTTCAGGCACAGTAAATCAAGTGCTGTTGATCACAGCTTGTGTTTATGTTGCACAACTTTTTTTTATGCTCTGACCTGATTACAGAACAGACTAGACAAAATAAAATATAATTTTGTAAGCCAGATGTGACTATTCATTTAAAGCACGTGAAATTGTCTTGTAAGCTGAATCTAGTAGTTTGAGACCCCTGATCTATAGTCACATTTCACTTTGTTGCTGTCTTTCATTAGTTTGATCCACACACACACAAATTAACCTAAAAAATAAGATAAATAACAGCTACAAAGAAATAAACAATTTTTTGAGGTGGTAAACTATACTGGAACAAAGAGCACAAGGATTAGGAAAAAAGAAAGGCAGAAAGGCTTTCTCCTAGATTGCCTTGGAGGCAAACTTCTCTGTAAGAACAGTAAGAACAATAAGAACAGTAAGAACATATCCACTTAAACACATTGTGATTTATCAATTCATGGTTACTCTCTTTGCCAAATATTTGGGAATTAGGATTTAAACAGTATTAAACAGTATTAACTAATAAAATATTTTAACTTAAAGTTAAATTCACCTCAGGGAACCACTCTTAAACAACAGAAAACTTTGAAAATTATGTAATTGAGTGTCATAGAATATTTTATTCTATCACTTTGGAAATCTGGTTAATAATTAAAGTAATATTTTTAACAAAATTACCATTAATAAATTATTAGAAAGTGGGTTAAAGGATTTGGAGTTCTATGCAGAAGAGGCAATATATTAATTCGTATGCAACATTAAAGAGAGACCAGCATGAATATACACACAAGCATTTATTTAAAACATGATCAAACTAACAAAAAAGCACTAAAGAACAAAAACATGCGTGTGTGTGTGTGTGTGTGTGTGTGTGTGTGTGTGTGTGTGTGTGTGTGTGTGTGTGTGTGTAGGTGTTTGTGTGTGTGTGTGTGTGTGTGTGTGTGTCTTTGTTCTGAACAGCTGTGGTTACATGATAATCTCACGTAAACAATAAAACCTCACCAATAAAACACATCAATGTACTTTGATCAAAAGCCATACACAGTGCTGTGCTTAGCCAAGTAACATTACAGTTATGTGCAAGCTATGTAAAGTTCTATAATGTCCAGTTATGTTACCAGTCTATAACGGAAGAAAGTTGTTTTAATGTGCTAGTTGTTAGCTGGCAGGTCCATTGTGGATTCAGCCAGGCGGGGAAGAATTGTGTTTCCATATTATGCTGTATTGTGCTCCAATTGTTCAGATGAGAAGGTCCAGCCTCTCCGTCTGTTCTCCTCAGAGTTAGCCACTGGCTAGCTGAGCTGGTTGCTTAATCAGAATCAGAACCACAATCAGAATACTTAATGATTCTGATTCTGATTCTGATTAAGCAACCAGCTTATTTAGCCAGTAGCTAACCTAAGCAGGACTTTAAGTCGCTGCTGGAAAATCTGAGAGTTCTGTTCCAAGCAGGCCACACAGGAAGACCACTGACAGGTGTCCAGAGTCATGTCCAGAAGAGGAGCGGAGAAGAGAGAGCGAGCAGACATTGCGCTGCAGTTTTGTGAATGAGGTGACGCCATAAGTCACTGACCAATTGTAGCTGCAAGCTGGGTCCATGGGTTGACTTTACACACTTTACAAGTGTGACTTTCTGGGACACTAAGTTTTATTGACTCGCATGATAAATGTTCAGTCAAGATCACAAATTAATAACACTATCTGTGATGTCCCTGCTCCCAACAGTAATAATCCAACAATTTCCGCCTCTAACACTCCTCCAAATTTTTGATTAGAGTGTGTCCACAATATCCGCCGTCTTCCTTTAAAGAGGTATCCAGTAAATATTTCTGTGTAAAAAACAGAATCCTTTATTTGTTTTAGTGTAGCTGTATTCAGTTTTTCAGCAGTTAATCTTCAATTCTCAGTGTTAATGCAGACTGGTGTACACCAATACACGTGTACACAATACAAAAATCTTGCCCACGCTCATCACATACTTGCAATTAAAACATTTTAATAAGGAGACACACAAGGCAAGACAGGTCGATCCACCCACAAGAACTCAAACACACCAACATGTCATCATGAAGGTTAGACTGCCCGAGGTTAGATAACCTGACTCTATGGTCTCTGGTGAAGTGTGTCTTTAGTTATTTGTTACTTTAAGAAATATAATTTCCCAAAAGAAGAAATAGATTTTATTGGGAACAAAATCATTTTTAATAAATGGAAAGGCCACAGGGTGAGGTTGAGGTCGGCTTTGAGCTTTGCTATGTTCAGTCTGTGGGTGTTCTGTGAATCAGACTGAAAGCTGATTGTAGTGTGAACATATAAGGTTTTTTTGTTCAGAGGATCACAGGAAAAGAGCTTGTTTTTTAAAATGAATGTGAACTGGATGTGGGCAGAAAGGGGAAAGGCAACAAAGAGGGGTCAATGTAAGTACAAGTGCTATAATATATGATGTATTTGACAGGTCTGGATTTTGCAACTTTTCAATGTTAAAATCCTGACATGAAAGAAAAATGTTTGAAGTCTGAAGTTTGACTCTTCTGTCAGCTATTCTTCACTCTGCCCAAAGGGAGGCAGCAGCTCCTACTTTCAAATCGTCTCTGTCATTTTACTGTGTGTGTTTGGGGTGTGTGCGTGCATTTGGTGGAGTAAACACTTGGGATATAATCTGTCATGAATTTCCTGGAAGAGTTACTTAGAGCTTCAACGTTCAGTCACATGAAAGCATTACCCCTTTTTTAAATTTTGTTTGTTTTGAATTTGTCCATAAATCTCCAAACAGCCATTAAATTCAAGGCTCCCTTCTTCTTTCAAAGGACATCAATTACTTAGTAACTGAGAGTTCACATATAGAGCAGCATTGTCATAGACCAGTGACCTAATAATTGCCTCCAGTGGAAATCCCCTGCTGCCTTTGGAGTACGGCTGCATTGTATGACAAATATCTGCTATGTGTGATAGCACTCTTCAATACTGCAATGACTTGTGAAAAATAATCTAATATTTAAGTGTGCATATGAGCTATACAGTTTCTATATCAGCCTGGTTGTCTTTAATGTCAGAACAGGATTAGAGGTGATTATTTTAAATGCAACTAATGTTGTTTCTAGACATTAAAATAACTAATAAACTTAATAATACATCACTGGAAACAAATCTAAAATGTAATTTACTGGAGATAGGAACTGGTGCTGGCATCACTTAGTTGCCTGAAACTTGTAACTGTTTAAGTGTTATTGTCCATCTCTATTTATATCTGTTTATATTGTACTTTTACATCAGGTATTTAATGCTCTTCCAGCAAGATAGTATCAGTGCTCTGTGCTAGTCTTCCCTCCTTACTTAGCTTTCTGTGTTTAATGTGTTGGCATGCTCCATTCTGACAACAAACAGATAAACCTGTTATTCATGCAGTCACACACCCACTTGCATTTGATGCCAGACAGGAGGAAGAGCTCACACTCATCACACAAGGAAACAGATAATCATAGGGAAATGGATAATCCTTCTGCTAACTGAAACTCATTATCAACTCTTGTGAGATAGAGCCGTCCAGTGAAACTCCTCTCACTGCACAAGCAGAGAGTGGTTTCAGTAACATAAAAATTGTGTTATAGTTCAGCAGTAAATCCAGGCTCCCTGGGTGTATACAGAGTATATTTGATGACAGGGAGTAAAATCCATCCTGTTTGTCTACTATAATGTAGATCGCTGCCCACATCTCTCTTTTTTTCAGCAATTGAAAGTGGTTGGGTTTTTTCTCATTAGCAGCTGCTTATAAAAACATAAACTAACCAATTACATCTTTGTGGGTGAGATTAAAGAAAGGGGATGTCACCTTTCTGAGCCAAAACCAGACAAACGGCAACACACGGCCATGAAAAAGGCCATTAAACGGTGACAAGCATGAACGACACACCTGTGCAGGTTGTTTTACATTAACTTACTGAAACACCTAGATCAGCATATTTCTTTATTACATCACAATGAATTACATTTTCAATAAAATTGTATTTATCTGATTGGACTTTTCATATAGAGAGGTCTACTCTTTGTGATATTTATTTGACAGCGACCCAACAATTCCCACCATGAGCAAACACTTGCAGCGGTGGCAAGGATAAATGACTGTGACAATCATGAAGTGGTGGCAACAGGCTAAGCAAGGTATCCAGATGTCCCAAAGCTACTCTGAGCTCTCTCCTAGGGCCGGCCCTGACAGTGTTGGAGGCCTAGGTGAGAATTTAAATTAAATATTTTAAAAATTAATAGAATATAATGCATTAAGGCTCTTAGGCATCTTAGCTATTGCCTTTAAATATGTTTTCTTCTGTAGATCAACTTTTCTCATTCAATAAAATCCCTGCTGAGTCAGCACACATTATTTTGTCTTCCCTCCTCTTTTATGTCTTTTGTTTGGGGAAGTAACAACTTTAAATGTGCAGACCGGCAGCTTTTCACTCCAATGATAAATTAATTCATTTTAAAAGTTATTATTATAATTTTTGTTATAAACTTTTAATAGCTCCTGTGTTTCAGCAGTTTTTCAGCTCCTGTTCCAAACTTTCAGCACATTCAGAATATCTATATATATAATATTTTTTGCCTGCCCGATAGCTACTGTGTGCATTAGCCTAGCATCAGCTGAAGCAAGTCAGATCATCTTAAAGAAACAGAGCTGAATGAGACAAGCAGGTGACAAAACTGCAGAGAAAAAAACAAAAATGTACTAACTTAACTGAAAACATAAATAAATTGAAGATGGACTTAATTCAGAGTTGTGTCATTTTGGCTCTCATTTTGCTGTTGAACAAACTGTGTTGGGATTATTCTGTATCTGTATTTCAATCTAATTTTATATTCCTTCAATGTGTATGACATGTGGCATTTTTATCTATGTGAAAGGGGTCACTTGTAACTCTGCAGATCTATTGAGCTTTGCCGTCTCTTTAATTGATCATTTTGGTTTACAGCCATCAAATTTTCCTTGTTCAGTCTGACTCCTTTCATCACTTGCCAACAGCAGCAGGCAGCTGGGTTCAGTGAAAAGGTTTTGATAAACCCACTGTACACCTGCCCGGCACAAAACAGCAGACAGACAAAGTTAGGAACCAGTTGGTTGTAGTGGAGCAAGAGTCAGATATTTTCCTGGAGTTGTAAAAAACAAAAAACCTGAAAGAATATTTAATATTGGACTTACATTTCTCAGGTGGTGAAAAAGCTACACTTCATTTGTGGTGTGCAAATTGTTATAGTAAACAGTTTTATAAGAGAACACACAGTAGTAGTGCTGTTGAGCCGCCGCTCCATATTTTTTGTTTGAGCATGCAAACAAAGAACTTGATAGTATTGACAATCAGATTTGTTTGAATTGGCAGATTATTTGTTTCCTTCCTTAATACGAAAATAATCTCAATAAATTTCCTTTTATCAGGCTTTATCTTATCACGGTTACTGGGTCAGCCATTCTTTAGCGTACTAATACAGAAGTGTGATAATGTGTACACGTACACAAGATACAAGATAAAAGTGTGTCAGAGTGTGATAGTGACATTGTGGTGATCACTTGGACCAATATGTGCAGACACATTGACCTACAATAACAGAGTAATTCTAGCTTAATGGAGAAACCAGAATCCATATCACCATTGTATAATTGTCAGAGGTCATCCAAAACTTGAGAGGAGCTGTTAGTTCATGTGAGGCAGGATTTAACATCATGTGTGGAAAACTGGTTGATCAAAGATTTAATTTGACCAATTTACTAACCAAGTCTGTTTGCCCCAAATCTATCTAATAAGTGGTGCACTGAGGACACTGTAGTCCATGTTTGCTAAAAATGACAGGGTTTACATTAACATTCAGTGTGTACCAATGGTCTTGGATAAGAAAAACAGGGAAGGGAGGTCAGAAGGTACGGAAAGACCAAAGAATATATTGTCAGTTGGTCTTTTCATGGGACTCTTTAGTTTAGCTTTCATGTATTTATCACACTGGTGTTGCTTAAAGTTCCAAAACAATGCAAAGGAGTGTGCTATTTGATTCCTCATATTTACGTGTTTCCTGTAAAACATGAAGCTAGAGAGGGACTGATTTACAGTAGCCAATAGTGATGAATGTGTGTTACCCCAATGTCTGTTGATATGTTAGCTCAGATAAGTTAGCAGCAGTTAGCGGCAACTTTAGCAACAAGTAAAGCTATCTGTCCATCAGGAAACTCTGTACATCATGGAGAGTTGAGGCAGAGTAACGTGGACATCAGAGGGGAAAAGTGAAAATATTTTCTTCGTACAATGTGATCAACTTTCATGCCAATCAGTGAATAAAGTTGTTTTTTTTGTACAAGTATGAAGTGAGGCCCACAGAAACACTCTGCTCCGGCAGTGTCCTAAAAACTGAGAAAGGGTTTCATTGGACTCAAAATCAATATAGACCTGTAAGTGCAGGATGACACCTCAACGTTTTATAATATTTTTCAGGAAATGACTAACTCTAAAATACCTATAAAACGACTGACGTTGTTGGGCCAGATACTGGCTAAGGCCTATAGATGACATATACTGCATATGAGATAAAAAGAGCATTTTGATTTCATGGGGACTTCATGTTCATTTATCCTGTAGTCTGTGTCATAAAAGCTGGTTAATTCAGAGAAGTCAGTTTCATATCTATAAAATATATTCTTGGCATTTCTGGTTTATCATTAACTAGGAGTCCTGTATGATTACCGGTAGACTGACCCAGTGAAAATGAAACACACATTCCTGCCATAAAAACTGTAACATCATGTCTTACTCAAGTCTATAAAAACATAGTACATCACAACTAAACTAAACAAAAACAAAAGATAAAAACAGAAAAATATTACAAAAGGCTGACAGAGAAAGTCCTGTCAATATGGGCTGAAGTTCACTTCAGAGTACATGGCATTGACTTACATTCATTTCCTGACATACCCTAACCCTAACCATGGCCACTAGCTGCCTAACCCTAATCCCTAAGCCTCTCTTTTACTCTAATCTTTACCTTACCTTACCTTAGCCTAAGTCTTCACCCTAAAATTAAATGATTTACATTATATGGGCCTGCATTTTGTCCCCAAAAGGAAGGTGAGTCCTCATTGTCTTACTGTGTAAACAGATTTATGTCCCCCAACATTAGTAATACATGTCCACACTGGATACACGCGTACAAACACACATATCCCTTGTACATCCATTACTCATGTGGTCACCTATCAACCACATAACAACCTCTGCCTTGGCCACTCATTACCTCCTGACAGCAATAAAGCAAACACACCCAGAGCTATGTTGGGTAAAAGGTTAAACCATAAAAATACTCTTCATTTGAAAAAGCACACAGAAGAGCACACACACACCCAGGTGGTGAATGAGGTCAATGCCCAGGACTCATGTGATTGGCTTGGTTTGGGGAGTGATGTCATTTCTTAGGAGGGTCTGAATAAAAGATACACAGATAAGGGTTATAGACTACTTAACAGCAAGCACAACACGGGAAAACAACGTCTGAGTGGGTCTACGCAGCAGAGAGTTTGCAGAGTTGTGTTATATCGACACTTCTGGATTCAGCAGTAGTGCAGTAGCTACAGCTTGAGGACGCATACCTTGTGAAAAGAAGGGTCTACTAAGACGAACTAATATCAAGAAGGCCATCAGATATTTGGTGGAAAACAAAAGTGGGGAAGGGAAATAAAGAGGCTCAAAGAGGAAGGACATTTAAAGGACCTTTTTACCCAAAGTGTTGACGACTGTCTGGGTGCACAATGGTGTCTTTTGGACTTGAACTGGTCGGTGTCATTCTGTCAGTGCTCGGCTGGGTGCTGAGTGTGGTCAGCTGTGTCTTGCCAATGTGGAGGGTCACCGCCTTCATTGGCGCTAATATTGTAACAGCTCAGGTGTACTGGCAGGGCCTGTGGATGAACTGCGTGTTCCAGAGCACGGGGCAGATGCAGTGTAAGGTCTACGACTCCATGCTGGCTTTACCTCAGGACCTGCAGGCCGCCAGGGCGCTCACCGTCGTCTCCATCATTGTTGGGGTGGTGGCTCTCCTAATCGCTATGGTGGGAGCCAAGTGTACCAACTGTATCGAGGATGACAGTGTTAAAGCAAGGGTGATGGCCTCCTCAGGTGGGGCGTTCATTACAGCAGCTGTGGCCCAGCTGGTGCCTGTGTCCTGGTCAGCAAACACCATCATAGTGGAGTTTTACAGTCCAATCATCCCCTCCGGTCAGAAGATGGAGATAGGGGCGGCACTGTATCTGGGCTGGGCTGCCGCAGCCCTTCTGCTGGTTGGGGGGTGCATCCTCTGCTGCAGTTGCCCTCCACAGGAAGACAAACCAGCGAGGTACAGCATGCACCCTCAGAGTCGTATAGCATACTCCGCTGCACCGAGGTCAACCGCTCAAAGCTCCTACAACAGGAAGGACTATGTGTGAAGGAAGAGGACAGGACTGAGAATTAATGAGGAATAACACTACTATTAATTTCATTTGTATCATGCTTTTTTGTACATTTTCAGGAAATGTGTACAGAAATGTTGCTAAATAATTATATTGGTTTGACAGTAGCCAATTGTTCACTGGAAAAAACAGTTGCCAAATCAGGTGGTTTTTTGTGGATATTTAGGACCCTAGATATGTGTAAATATTAAGTTTCCTTCATACTTTTGAAAGATAGAATTGGAAGCTCTATACAGGTGTTTGATGGTATTGTTTACGATTTCTATTGGTCTAAAACTAGCAGTAGATAAAATCTAATTTGAAAAGATGTGACCAAACCTGGTAAGAGAGACGAACAAATGTGATCCATGTGGTCAGTTCAACGAGGAGACTTTATCCCATATATTTATTATTTGTGCCTATAACATTTATGTTGTGAATTGTCCTCATTGTGCAGATCATTGTGTACAAATCAAGTATCAAACTGTCAACTCCTGCAAAGCAAAAAGCTGTTTGTGACTGTTTTGCCTGTAATGAGCTTTTTTTCTAGGGGAATAATAGTTTTCTTGTTATTATTGCAAAAAAAGACACATATGCTGAGTCACAGATGTGAAACTCTATACAGCAAGGTCAACATGGCGTTGTGGACTTGGTTGGGTGATATTTAAGTGATTTAAGTTGTTGATCTGTATCATATTCCATAGAGCATTATGTGTCTGTGTTTAGACATTTTCTACAAAGGCTGATGCTTTTATATAACATATCTTTTGTTGTATTTTGTATGTTTGCCAAAAATGAGAGCAAAATTAAAGTTTTATTAAAATGTGGAACTGCAAATGTTTTGTTGTTAGATCACTGAAGTTATTAAAATAACTTACATAATAAAGCAATAAATTAACTGTGAAACAATATAATAACATCATGATATCATTTATCTTGGTTAGACTTAACAATGATAAAGATGACCATTAAATCTTTTAATATTTGCCATGAGGGCTCATACAATAAATAGTAATAGTAATATTTCCATATTGATTCCATCTTCTGTTGAAATAAAAGTGGAAATTCAAATGAACACAAATGAACAGAAAATCAGAAGAACAATATATTCAGATAACCTGAGTTCAACAATGTTCAAAAACTGAACAATTTCATCTGTATTTATTATTATCTTCTAGGGTTTTTTAAGCTTTGATATACTTTTAAAACAACAGCATGAAAGATGTTGATTATGTTTTAAGAGTTAGTGACACCTTCCCAATGCACGTCACAGTTCTGCATGTGACAGAAACCTGATGCAATGGGAACTGCCCTCTGTTTGGTGTCTGACTCAGAGTCTGTACACAGATACCAACGTTTTCCTGTTTTGAATAGTCAAATTATTCCTTCTTCTCTGGTACAGTAGAGAAACCTGTTCATTCTGTCACATATATATGTCTTTTTCTGCTCCAAGCAACACTGAACAAATACTTTAAACATCCTGGGAAACACATACAAGTTTCTGAACACCTCTGTGAATATAAGGGACGCATCCAATAATAACAACCAGAGGTGGAAGAAAAACTCCTGCTTTAACTCATTATGCAGAAGGGCCTTTTTCAGAATAATGTATAGTTATTGGTTTCTAATGATTGATTTTAATTCATTAATATACTGCTGGCTATAGCCTGTGAATGTCCTTCTATACAATCTAAACTTAATAATATGTAATAATATATAAATAAAGTATTATTTATTAGTTGATTATCTATTATATTGTTATATCTGAATCTGAAAAATAACTAAAGATGTCAAATAAATGTAGTGAAGTAAAAAGGACAACAATTTGTTATCTGTGTTTGCATCATTTAATTTAATTTTTAATGTTAAATACTCTTACTTTTAACTTACTAATGCTTTATTTTGGAACCCAAAACTATTGTCACCCTAAAATATTTTCTATTGTACCACCAAGCAGCAACCTCCATGTGTGAAAAGTGAAGTCAATAATACCACACTTAGAGTGAATTACGAATGAGCCTTACTAATGTCTTTTTCAAATACGATCATTGCTAGCTCCAAAAAAACAAGATGGCAACAGCCAAATGCCAAAGTTGTGGATTCAAAACGGTAGTCCACAAACCAATAAGTGATGTCACAGTGTCACAAGTCCAGCTCTTGTATATAGTCTGTGTACACCACAGAAAGTGTCCAATCTACCGGAAATTTAACAAAATAATTAAATAATGTTTGCATCGTGACTGAAAAGAAGTACAAATCAGTGCTTGCAACTTCAGTTTTTTCCCCACAGGATTTTGAGAGACTGTGGTGGGGGACCCCATTGTATGGCTATAAGTGGTGATGAAACAGCAAAAAAAGTCAAAATTATTTAATGTTTTTCCATCATCTACCGCTTATCCTGCATACAGGGTTGTGGGG
>JAPMOB010217950.1:0-10439 GCA_029875015.1 Lepomis gibbosus | reverse complement strand
TCTCTCTCTCTCTCTCTCTCTCTCTCTCTCTCTCTCTCTCTCTCTCTCTCTCTCTCTCTCTCTCTCTCTCTCTCTCTGCCCCCCCCCCCCTTTGAAGTTTGTCCCAGTCCAGTAGAGTGGTACAGGGTCAGGATGGAGAGGAGGATTAACGAGGCCCCTGGTATAGATGGATGAAAGGATGGTGGGATGAATGGTCTTTATGAAGTGTTAGATGAGAGGGGGGAAGGCCAGGTGATGATGGCCAGTAGACTTTGGTCCCAAAGCAGACACGGTGATAGAGTCCAGATCTAAGGTTTAGATTAAAGACAGGATCTGTCCTGGCAGCACTGATATCACCACACCGCGCTTTTCTGTAGCCATATTTACAGTAGTGTTTAATGTTGCATCCCTGGCTATCAATGGATGTCTGAGATGTCTTTGTCCGGCAGAGTTTTTGGTTTAAATGTTGCTTGTTTACTGCTTTCAGAAGTGATTGACTTGAGTAAAACACAATTTGTTGGGATGACGGGGAGAAGCCTAGTTTGACTAATAAAACCATTTGCATACGGTGAGGCGCCAGTGTTTTTCAGTGATGCTGGCTTATATTCCAATGTCCACAGAACTCTGTGACAGCGAGAAATGGCCTCTGCTTTTTGGTGTTAAGCTTCCTCTTGTTCACACCCTTGCAAACAATATGCATATTGCACGCAAACACACTGAATGTATGTGAGCGCAGATGCCGCTGTGCCACCGTGTTAAACCTCCCCACCTTGCAGCCTCGGCGCTGCTCCGCATTAAACAGACAGTGATTGATCTACGGTATGATTGTTTATTTTGCCGTGCTGTCAGTGATGGATGAAGATTTACGTGCATTTGAAAAGTCTGTGTGAAATATGGTTGAGAGCGAGGGGAGGGGGTTGTGTTAAATTCAACTTCCCCAAGGAGAAATACCAACGGGCCTATGAGACGACCTGTCATCGTACCTTCACCCGGTCTCAAATTAAATGCACCCTATAGTGCAGTAGTAACTCGGCAATCACCATTTTAATACCTCTGTTGGACTGGAAACTGTTATTTTTCTTGGGGTGTAAATTGTTTGTGTGCCAGAGAAACACGTGGAGTGTGTGGATGCTGCGTGTGTAAAGGAATTTCACTCTTCTTATGTATTCAGCTATTGAGAAATTCACATTGATTACATCACTCTGAGATTGTCATTGCTTGATTTCATATCAATAGTTTCCCATTCACTTAACAGGCTACAGGCTAATCAAAATTTCCCTCTAACACCATTGTCTTGGCTGGCATTGTTGCCGCATTTGAGGCTTGCTGCAATAAACATTCAGCTGCAAATGTGTGACACGTCTCTTTAAAATCCTAATGCTATTGATATTCAGTGGGCTCTGTTGTCCTCTGGAGATGCCAGTTGATTGAATTCCTTCATCCTTAAAGAGCACCGCATTACAAAACTTCCCTCTGTCCACCGATGACAGCCTCTGAGCAGCAAGACATTTCTAACACCCTCTTTAGTTACCATCCCCCCATGAGGCCAAGAAGGAACCAGGGCGAATGAATAGAAAGGGGAACTCGAGACACAATGCCTACCTGTCCTCCCTCCCTCTCTTCCACCTACTAACTCCCCTGTGGCACCCTTTCTTTTCCTCTTTTCCTTTTTGCTGGCAGGAGCTGTCTGACTCCTCAGATTTTTTTCACACGGGCAGATGGCTTGATCTGGAGTGTCTCCAGCCTAGAGTCAAAACAAAATCAAACCCCAAATCCTCCATCTTCCCTATACTTATTATTATTATTATTATTATTATTATTATTTATAATCCCCCCACCCCTAAATTTTCCTCATAACAGACGTCTGCCAATTTTTATAAACCATGGAAACCAGGCTTCCCCTTTTTCACATCTCGTTTCTCTCTTTCAAAAAACATTCACTTGCCAAAACATTTCTCTGAATCTAAGCTCCTTTAAAGACAAAAGGGAGAGGCTTGCTTCTGCCTTCTTGTCTCTTTTAAGCAGCAATAACTTCAACACATTGCACATCATTATTGAGGGCGAGGTTTAGTGTGAGGTGAGTGAGCTTACAGCTGTGAGCAAAAGTTATAACACATGCTGTAGAGTCGCTCAGGGTTTTAACATTCACAGCAACCCGGTCTAATTGATTTCTAGTGTGCAGAATGTTTGCTGTTTACAACGACAAAGTCTGACTTTAAAAGAATGCTTATTATGTCCTGACTGGCCGGAAACTAAAGAAATAAAAGACTAGCTGTTAGGACATGATTTTCTAAGCTTAAAAAGATTAGAAGCAGTGATTTGGACATCATGGCCATGGTAGCTTAACTTTGATTTTAGATCAAGCTGGTGCTCGATACTTGATATGATGTTGGGCCACGGGATCTAAAGTTCTCATTTCACCTTTTGAGTTTTAAATTAGAACCATGTGACCATAACCTCTTGTGGGCAGAGGATTTGCTCCCCACTGGCAACTGAAAGGAACCTCTTTCTTTTCTCTGCCCGGGTCTTCCACAGCACTTTGTCATGTAAAGAGGCCCTTATCTGGCTCTGGTTGGGGGTAAAGAGGCTGGAGAGAAATAGCAAGCTGGATCCCTGGGGCCAACAGAGATTGACGCATGATAAATAAGCAAGTGTGATTGACTGGTCCTTTTGAGCAGAGTGCCTTAGGCCCGCCTACTGATGTGTCCCTCTGGGAGGTCAACTTTGACCCCTTCCGGCCACCTGCTTGCCCCCAACCCTTGACCTTTGGCTGGACTTGTCCGTGGAAAAACCAAGGACATCATGATGCTGTATAGCTTTAAATGCATGTGGCTTTATTAGAAATTAGGTGGTTATTTTGCAAGTAACCTTTTTGTTTGTGTATTTTGAGTGTTTATCTGTATTTTCCCATAAATACATTGACCATTATTCAGTATTATACGTAGTTGAAATCAGCTTTCTTTTCCATTTCCTTCTCTTCCCCTTTCGGTCCACTTTAAAGCTATAGTGCTTTTCTTGCTTGCACTCTAAATACCTGCGTGACCCCATTTCACCACTACAAACTCTGATCCATCTCATTGAATGTCTCAGCAAATGATTTCTCATTTAGCCCATGTACCTCACCTCCCACCCACATAGTGTGCTGCTGCAATTTCCGCTGTGTCCTATGGCTTTCTGCTCTGCTCCTTGCTCCTTACATTTGTTTTGCTGCGTCTTGTAAATGGCTGGCCAACAATGACAATTTAATGGACGAAACGGGGGCTGGGAAGTGTAGCGATTTCACAAGGCCTGATTTAATTTCCCTCATTCGGGCTAAATTGGGCCACGGTGTCGGGGTAAATAAACAGAATGCATCTGGACTGCAATAAAGAGAGTGAAATGGCAAGAGGGTGTGTGAATAAGAGGGTGTGCTGTAAAGGTTGTTTTTTCCATTCCCCCGTGAACGGTTATAGATTTATTACAGAGTGCTTGTCTAGCTCTTCGCTTGTGGACTAGCTTAGCCTTTTAAATGGTGCAGTAAATAAAAACATTTTAGGTGTGTGTGTGTGCGCATGGATGTGAATTCTTATATATTGCTGTCTCTCACTGTTCACATTATATATTTATTGTAGTTTGCTGTTTCGTTTCAGTTTATTGGCTGTGATGGGTAATTTTGGCAAGACTGAAGTTGATGAGGTATTTTTTTGGTGGGCACTTTAGCCCACTCCTGAATATTGCCACTCATGACATTTTGCACACCAGTCACAGCTGCCTTTTCCACAAGGCTTATAACTGAGAAGACAAAAGCTGGTCTTTGTTGCCAATTTCTAAGATAAACTTGGTATGTAACAGGGATTATGGAGGCCACAAAGCAGCCATTTTGTTAAACAAGACACTTGGTCATGTGTCTGCGTACACGTGGTTACATGGTGAAGTATTGGCGCATGTGCATGCATCAGAAAAAACCCTTAGCTCTGCAATAGTGTGTCATGTCTGACAAATGTTTATTGTGATCCCTTGTTGTTCTGGATTAATACCTGCACATGTAGGTGTAGGATTATAACTGTGTGTGCTTACACTCATGTAGTTGAATGTGTCCAATATAAATGGCAAGTGCATACAAGTTTTAAGACAGGGCAAGAAACATTGTATGTATCTCATATTCAAAGTGTGGGCCAGATGAAACAAAAGAGCTTTACGACACTCACACACTCCCTCACCCCCTTCCTCTTATCTCTTCTCTTTGATATTGAATTACCTCAATGACCAGGAACTGTTAACTGTTGACCCACCCCAGAGCTTCCACATAGCTCCTTCCCGAAGAACTCTGCTGATGTCAGCTCCCTGCCATGCAACGCAAACCTCCGTGTGCACATGAAGTCTCATTTCCATAAGGAAAATAGTTCGCTAGACACAGAGCCTGGAGGGTAATTATTTGCTTTGTTAAATTGGGTAATTAACTTGTCACCCAAGTGATATTTGTTGCTTGTTCACAACAGTTTGATTCATTCCCCCCCCGTTAAGCGATGGGAGACTGCAAAATAATTGTGATGTCTATGAAATAATAGTTATGTAGCCTAATTATTGCTTTGTTGGAATGGTCTCGTTTGACTTGCAAGTTACATGAAAAATTGCACACAGAGCATTGCTAGTAGCATCAAAAATATTTCAACTGCTGTGTGCCAATTCTTTACAATAAATACTCCATACATACTATCATATATTCTGAATGAGCTAACTTTGTAGTATTTTCCTAGTTGCAGCTTTTGTGGTGGATGAGATTCATTTTGAAGGTGGGTTTTTAGATCTATTCCTGTTTGTTGCAGTTGAAAGGATGACGTGTAGGAGGTACCGTTTCCAGACGGTTTCTTTGATTCATATGTAAGCTACATTTGAGGGCGTACAATTAGCAACCCGCGATTGTAAGTGTGCATACACAGTGAGACATACACAAACACACAAAGACAGCATCGACTTGCTCGTCAGAAACAGCTGCTAAGGGAAGGGATGGATACGCACCTCTTGGCCCTGACTATGTGTGTATGTGTACATAACAGTACACAGTCTGCCAGTAGTGATCCAGACAAGCACTTGTGCAGTGTGAGCTTTTAAGCCCTTCAGAGACGGCCTTGTGTATCTATGTGTATATGCGTGTGTACAGTGTAGAAAGAGTGCCGTGTTATGACGTGCTTGTTAGTGAGATTGTCAGCTAGAGAGAAACTTGACCTTACATGGTCTGTACAAGCTACTGTGTTGTTACTGTCATCAGCCCCAGTCACACTAGTGGAAAATGGGTCTCTTCGCTTTGCAAAGCAGTCCTAGCAAAGACATTTATTCATTTATTTAAGACATCTATATTGTATTTTTTTTTTGCCTAATTTGCAAAATTTAATTTGACTTTGTATCTAATGTTATAGCTATCATAAAGACAAATGTACTTTTGTTTATTTACCCACGAGGAACCTTAAAACTAGCAAAAGACGGCCCAGATTTTGAAAGAATCCAACCGAATAAAAATCCCACCCCCTCCCTTTATGCCTCCCCTCAAAGCCACTCCCCAAAACACATTTCCATGCACAGAGAGTGCACGGGCAGAGTGCGCCGAGGTAGATGGGTAGGTAAGTAGACAGGAAAGTAGGCCGGCCAATGATTTCATTCAGACCAAATGAAAGGATTGGCCATGCTTATGATAGTCCTTTGACATCCACAGATAGCGGATTGTTTTCCTTTTTTGTGTCAAAGCATTTGATTTATTGATTGCGGTCTGGATGTAAAGAGAATTTTAACAAATGTAACAAAAAATGTGTCTGAAATGAATTACCTTCTGCAGTTAAGTTCTATCTGCAATGAAAAAGAGGTATTAGTACACCCCTGTCAGATACAAAACCATACACAGCCAAAAAAAGCTATTCAGATGTGAAAGATGTGTATTTTTCTGAAGTGGAGGTGGAGCTCATGGGCCTCAACCTTTTAGGAGTTGATATGTTCCACTCCAAGGTTATCCACAGGCCTGGATTTTGCACTGTTTTTAAATAGGATTTTCAAATGGGATTTAGGAGTGCTAGCCAATATTTTGCCATGCTCTCATTTTGGCTCATTTTGTTTTGTTTATGGTCTGGATCCTCATGCCATCTACCACTACAAGCAGCTGCATGCCGGCTCACACACGCGCACCCACACTCTGAGACAGACCCAGGGCATTTGTGCACAGTTGCCCACACAAAGTCAGACTTACCCTCAAGACTTACCAACAAGTGTGCACACACACATCAGGGCCAACAGAGGGCATCTCGGGACACACACAGTGCTGCCCCACCTCCAGCCTGGCTAGTTGTTACCCGCGTGCCCCCACCAGCCGTCTGCCAACAGGCGGGTTAATATTGCCACCAGCTGCAGAGGGGGTGATGCCAACCAATGCCAACCGGCACCAGGCCCAGAGTGGCCACACAGGGGCCACTGTGTGCTCCTCTTCTCTTGACACTGCTTTTTTTAGGGTTAGGCATGCAAGATACTGGGTGGACTGTTTAATGATTCAGCTATAATTCTAAAGTTAAAAAAATCACATACCTTTGCAGTTCTCACTTATTCCCACAATTTCATCGCATAAAAACATTTTAGAAAAGCTTCCGCAAAATGAGGCATTTTAAGCCACAACAATCACAAAAAATATCCTTGAAATCCTGGAGGAACTGCTCATTGGAGAGGTGCATTATGCCTAACAGAGAGGCAGGCCTTTCTTGTTGGTCCTGTGCTTGTTCAGTCACTTCTTATACCTTCCTTAGAATGTTTCTCTCTGTCTCACCATGATGGTTTTTCCTGCCGTGTCATTGTTCTCACGTGTGTTTGTCTAAAACCACAATTTCATGCTGTATTATTGCATCCGTTGTCATAGAGATGACTTGTTGCTGCTGTTGCATCAGAGTCAGCTGTGCTCTCACGGTAGCTGTTTCCATCGAAGATAAGACCACAGACTTTCAGTGTCTTCAGGTTAAGAAAAGGTAAAGCAGTAGCCTTTTGGTGGTTTGTTTGTAAAGGCTGATACATGCTATCATCAAAATAGAGGGTAATGTCTTTGCCTAGGGATCCTGACAGAGGGCTTCAAGGTAAACATTACTCAGAGGTTTGCGGAGGAATCAATGGTGCAAGCACCCACAGCATGTCATCAACACATAATGTCTGTGGTCCTCTGTGACAGACTGAACGGCTAAGGATGTAGCACTGAGGTCAGGCCCAACACCCAATGTAACAAAGAAACATAAGGCAAAAGCGCGCAGATGGTGTTTTTGTTTGTTTTAAAAAAAAAATCTTTAGTAAAAAACGTTTTCTCAGGTTGGAAGGTGTTACATCATCATTAGATAAAATGTCAAAAAAATAGTTTTTACTATTATAATTCAACAATTCAAAACACAAGGTGATTTTAGGGTTTATTGATGAGCTAAGGCACTTGAAACATGCTGTCAGAACCACTAAAACTCTGGCAACAGTAAAAAGAAAAAATGCTTGGTTTCTACAAAACTCTGCAAACATTTGAAGTAAATGTTGCATACTGACATAGTTGCTTTTGTAAATTATTGAGGTGCAAGCGAAATCCACAATGGTATCAGATTCTGTGTGTGTGTGTGAAACAGAGAGAAAGTTGAGGGTATGAAGAAAGAGGTTATTTTGTGGCTACAAAAACAGAAAAGTAACTTAATTCAAAGACCTGGCCGAGGCTACGAGCACTGCTACAGCACACACAGGTGCTTATCGATCTTCTAAAGACTTAATCACACTCACATCAACAGACACCACCAGTTCAGTGTTTCTAAAAATGCCTGTGCCGAGATTGAACTTCTTTTGGTTGGAAGTGGTGCTAGGAGGGCTCGAGAGATGAGATAGGGAGGTGCAGAGGCCATCTGTTTTTCTTTTCCTCTGCATTTGTAAAATATATAAACGGAGATGCAAGCAGCATTCAAATAGCCGGTGATGACAACATTTTAGGCTTTGCTACAAAGAGTGGGAGATGCTTCTGAAGTGGCTTCTTTTTTTTCTTCACAAATGTAATCCTTTGGCAGTTATCTAACTTGTGTCTCGCAATGCACAGTCATTTAGCTTTTCACTTGTGTGGGCAAGCGTCGGCCTTTCTCACACGCTCAATATGTTTTTATGTCCTGCTCGTGGAAAGGGGAATTAATGAGTCTTTCTAGCAAAGCAGCTTGCCTGAGCTTAGGCAAAGTTCTGTGAGGGTAAATGAGTTTAAGGCCTCAGGCTATGAGTTGTTGTTGTTGTTGTGTAAGTGTGTGTGATGGTGCTTGTGTGCTTCTTCCTGTCTGATTGTTTACAGCCTTACCTAACTGGATTCCAGATGTAATCCTCCAGTCTTTCTGACGACTCTGACTATCCAAGGCTAACAGGGAGACTTTCTAGAGGTCCCCCCTCAGGCGTTGCCCTCACAGCAGCTTGCTTCCATACAAATGGCATCTTCCACTAGTAGCACACAGATGCTGCATTAACTGACCAGAGGCTGGTGGTTCTCTGTATATTCGTATAAGCCTGCTAGCCTGCAGGCTGTTCCTGTCAGACAACGCATGAGGCTAATGAGGTTACTCTGTTTCCTGTTTCTGCCTTCCTGTCCCCTCATTGTGTTTGTAGGAGTGGGAGGGCTTCAGCTCTGTGGCACGATATGTCTACCCACTGTAAGATAACTTGCATGTGCTTGCAAACATAGTGTGTGTTTGTGTGTGTGGATGTATGCACACGCCATACTTCTGTAAGTATTTAGCTACACTACATCGGGTTAGGCAGTATCATAAGATGTTCCAGTCATGGGATGGGACCGACACACAACACTCCTCCAGAAACAACAGAGTTTTTCAAGTGTTGCCACATTTAACGGCCAAACCTGCCAAGCTGGCAGACAAAAAGATATAAAAAAATATAGCCTCGTTTCTGGTAATATATAATATATCACTGCTGCCAAGTAAATACCCTTCAGCGTGTCTACATTATTTAGTTTTATGACCCCAGAGTGCATTAACCCCCCACTTGATTGCAAGAATCAAAATGTATTTCCCGTTTGTTAAATAAGATTCTTTTGTGTTTATTTCCTTTTATCACAGTGTTTAAGAGATCCAGCAGCTGATTGTAAATGGAGAAATTGTTAAAGAATTGTCCGATAGCACTGCCATAGCCTTAGGCAATTTGCTGGACAAGATTATATTTATTCATCATGTAAATACAAATATTGTGACTGTTTTATTACACTTAAAGAACATTTTACATCTAAGTAAATAAAAATCCTGATAGGACTTTTCTGATGTGGAAGTATTTTCATAACGCCAGAGATGCGTGGTGCCTCGTGTCATATAGCAATGAAGAGCACATTCCTTTGGCTGTATGAATCTAAAGAAATAAACTATTGATGTTAGCTGTCTTACCTGTCTTACCTCATATTTCTGCATTTTCTCTATGAGGAGGAGAGAAGGTTATCAATGTTAAGAGGAATTGGCAGCAGGGCCTTCCAAAACTCCAGAGGGCCGAAGGTCGCCCAGTCCCTCTGCCTGAACAGTCTCTGTCAACCTGCCAAATGTAACTTAAGAATATGAAGAATTTTCCTCAGCTGAGCTCTAAAACCCATGGCAGACTGTGAAACTGAGAGAGACACCGCTGTAAAGCTGATATTACGCTGTTACTTTAACATTTCACTTTATAAGAGACACTTAAAATTCCCACAGCAACAATTCCACCATCCTTTTTTTCGGCTTTGTGGCAATGAATGTGCAGGAAACAGTTGCTTTCAGCCCCGGCTCTCCTCTGGTGCTGTGTGCAAGGTATGCGGAACTCAAATCAACTTCTTCCACATACTGTTAGATAATCTGACAATACTGCAGTCACCTTTCCAGGAATGTGAAAAACAAACCAGTTGTGCAGCTTGGCAAGGGCTATAACACTTTTTGTGTTCAAGTAAGTTGAACACACAAATGAATGCCTGAATCTCTAAAAGTTAATCTGGTGAACAGGTGACCCGATTTATCAGTTGGTTCCATTTTGGTTGTGCGGTGGATCAGGGATGGACAAATAATTGCAGTTTTAGTCAAAAGTGACATGCATACATTCATGTGGGAGTAAAAAGATCAGACAGCTGGGACTTTCCAACATAACTGCTAACCATCTTTTCATTCATTTGTCTAAAATCAAGTCTTGACGACAAAAAAACAACTTTCAAACAAAAAGTCTGTATTTCATGAAGACAAATTCATGAAATACAGATTCAATGATTGGAAATCTAAGCAATGTTGGTGAAGGTTTGCATACGGTGTGGTTTGTGTTTTTAGGCTTAAGGGTCAGAACAGGGGTCAGTTGGTCACATAGCCAGTGCGGGTGGGCAACCCAGTCAATTTAAGCCCCTTAATATGCAGCCAGTTAGGCCTCTTGTGTGACAGACAAGAGGCCACACACACACACACACACACACACACACACACACACACACACACACACAC
>JAPMOB010217943.1:0-10078 GCA_029875015.1 Lepomis gibbosus | reverse complement strand
GTCATGTTAGTTACAGCGACTGAGAGGCGGAGAAGCTGTGTACCCATCAGTAAAAGGCAATAAATCTAAATTGAACGTTACGAAGCAACCAGCGGCGGGTCCGAGCTACTGTAGCGTTAGCTAGCAGCTCGTGGCTGCATCACTATGCATCACTACTACAAATTGCTCCACATTAGCTTTTTACCGTTACATCATTTCTTGCAGGCTTTGACAAATTGAGTTTATGTTGGAGTCTGTGCTGTGCTGGGAGCAGTTCTTTCTTAGTGTTAGCAGACTCCATGTTGTAAGTTGCAGTGTCGTTGCTGCTGAGTGTAAAGTAGACAAAGTGAGAGACTCGGGAGCGCGCATGCAGGTGTCAGTCACTGGATTTCGCGGAAAATCCGACCCGGAGCCTTCGAATAGGAATAAGAATATCTGCCTTCAGAGTTAATAGCTAAACCCGGCAAGTGTATCATTTTAATGTCAGATTACAACCCCTTCACACACAGGCAATAAAAAAAGGATTCATTTTAGTAGAAAAACTACATACAGCCCCTTTAAAGGGAAGTAGTGTGGCAAGCCATACAACTAAAGTATTTTGCAACTGACAACATTGCCTCTGGTTGGCGTTAGCCGCCGAGCTAACGTTATCTTACTTGAGCCAACTAAAACACAAAATCACAATATATTTCACAAGCTTTGCAGTAATGTTAGCTTACCTGCCCAACAGGATGAAAGCCAACTCAGGGTCAGATTTTATATCCAAAACACAGATCCATGACTGAAACATCTTTCCAATGTTAACTGCGGTTTTGCCCAATGTCAATCTGATTCTCATTTAGCCTGAAGGGCTTCAGCACATAAAACATTTTGTTGTTTGTTATCCTTACGTGTAGTTTGTGTTGGAGTCTTTGTTTGGATGTTAGTGGACTCCATTTCGTTAGCTGCTGTGTTGTTGCTGTTCAAAGTTCAGAATCAGAAGGCAAGAGGCCACAGGAACGTGCATAAACATCACAGAGATGTACATAGGAAACAGCTAACAGACTGTTACAGATAACTGAAAAACCTAACGAATGGTTCATTTTTACAAGGTTTACAACCCTTCTACAAATAGTCAATAAAAAGTGATTGATTTAATAAAAAAATGACATATAGCACATTTCAGTAAATTTTGCTGATCGTATTTCTGTATTTTGACTCAAGTAGAATTTGTAATGCAGAACTTGTAACATAGTCCTTTTCCACTGTGATAGTCAAATCAATTTCATTTACATTGCCCAATATCACAAATTACAATTTGCCTCAAGGGGCTTTACAATACAGCATACAACAATCTTTGTCCTTAGACACTCGATTCGAATGAGGAAAAACTCCCCTAAACTAAGCTGTATGTGTAATTACACCAATAGCTTATGTGGAGCTCGGACTGCATGATTAAGCACTTTCAGTGTGACAAAAACTGTCCCTGTCTGACCATCACTGAAAAGGAACATGAAGCATATAGAACATTCCAAATATATTATTTAGCCCCTCTGCCATCTTTAATTAAAAAGTGCAGGGATCGCTTTTCATGTCATTTCAGGGCAGCCTTTACCAGCGTACCCAAGCTTCACTTCACTTAAGTGTCTGTTGAACGTGTCTCAATGTGCACAGAATATACCTTTATTGTCACATACATGCTGTGAAACCCATCCCTCAAGCACCAACTCCAGATACATATAACAGTGTCTAGTCAATGGCACTGATTGGAGTACCTAACATACTTTTGATGGTGTGAGAAACCGGAGCACATCCACACAGACACAGGGAAAACATGCAAACTCCACACAGAAAGGCCGGGACGACCGGGGTTTGAACCTGCGACCTTCTTGCTGTGAGGACACAGTGCAATCCACTGGCCCACCATGCCTTATAAATTCTTTCACCATGGCAACCGCCCCTTTCTCTGATGTACTTTGACTACAATTGCAATAAAACACTGAGGAAAACAGTTGGACTTCAGATCCTCCCACTAAAGCCCTGAAAGGTTCCTCTAATTAATTCTCTTTTCATGATCAAAGTGAAACTGGTTAGACACAAAGTTTAGCCCAGCTAAGAACGCCACAATCACTGTGTTTCATTTGCATGGAATCAACCAGAATGATAGAATGTGGTTAGTTTTCCATTTTGTAATAGTACTACTGCCACTAATGTAGAGTGATAGAAGCTCAGTAAAAAATTAACGCATGCACACACGCACGCACGCACGCAAGCACACACACACGCACGCACGCACACATGAACACACACTCCCTCACAACAAAACTAAACAAGACACTTTGCATGTTATCCACATAGAAGTAATGTTTTGGCATCCAAATAATGCATTTATGCTAATAACATGTATTAATCACAGTTGTTCCAATACATAGATCAACAGTTTAAATGAACACTGCTGCAAAATATCAACAGTGAATACTGAAGCTTCCTATCCATTAGTCATACATAATTGCAGCCTGCATCAAATTAGAGGGGATGCAAATGCTTACACAGTGCCAAGAAAGTCTCAGATACTGATGTTTATTTTATTTTTTTTACAAGATAGAACATTGTCTCCTAAAAAAGTGTGTAATTTGTTGAATTGTGGCCACAGGAAGCCCTGTCCTATTTTGTTGCTTGTTTAGATGAGCCTCTGACGTGAAAAATATCTGGCACTCCAATGTTGATTAAAAATTGATCTTGACTGTATGTAGCCAAAGATGCCTCTGTACATTACCTGGGGTGTTTTTCAGCAAAATTAAACAATGTTCCGGTACACTGATTGTGTGCTCAAAATGATTTCTACCTCTTTACTGCAAATGCCCACTCACCTGCGGTCCTATTCCAACCTGAAGAGTGAACTCACTGTCCGACACTACGTCCTGATTTAAAGGTAGGCTGGCAAATCTGTTCACCTCAGGAAAAGTTGCCTCGGGGGAAAGTGCCTCAGGGGGGAAGTGCGCACAGTTGTTATTCCTGTCTGTCTCCATTATGTGAGATTTAAAACTGCTGTACCTTGTTTACAATGCTGTCAAATTTACAGCAGATGCACTGTCTCTCCTCTGAAGATATTTGTGAAAGAAGGTCGGAACAACATTAATGTTAATCAAAACTGCCACTGTGTTGTGATGATGTGTGTGCATGTTTGGGTAATCAGACGCCAATGTGGGATGGTTGCAGTGAAATGAGCCTTTTGTGTTTTTTGCCTTTGAGCAATTAAGTGTCAATTGCTTGTTCTTCTCCCTTCTAGAGGAGACTTGAACAGATGTACAGCAGAAGATGAATTGTTTCAGAGTGGAGGGAAACTCTCAAAAGGCTTCAGTGATATTATGCGTACAGATGATACATGGGTCAATGAGGCTGTTGTGGGACTGTCTTGACATTTCATTATTGATAAATAAGCTTAACAACCAGGGTATTATCCTAACCTCTATTAACTATTCATAGAGTAAGCCCACACCTTTGTAGCTTAATAAAAGAAGCAGGACTGTCAATGTGTGAGTGTGTGTGTGTGTGTGTGTGTGTGTGTGTGTGTGTGCCCTTGACGTGCGCATGCCTCGCTCACATATTGTCTTGGCTTTGAAGGCAAGCTGTCATGCATGTTTGATCACAGGCAAAAAAAACAGACACTCAGAAGTCCCACAGTCTTGGCAGACAAGAGAAATGCATTTTCTAGAGCAGTGAATTACATTTCAAATGCTGATCCTATGCCATTTCTCCACTCGCATGGAATATTTGCTAATGACCAAACACACCTCCAGAAACAGGCCGAGAATAGAAGGGCTCCTCCTCAGCATCTGCTCCCTCCGTCTCACCGTGGATTCCCAGGAGATCTGAACGACTAGATTCCTTCCTCCTTTCAACCCACCCTCCCCACTATTTACTTAAAGGGCACACTGAAGGAGCAGGTTGTCCTGGTAACAAGTGCGGAGAAATTCTGAAAGGACACACACACAAATACAAACACATTTGTGCCGTCTACGACTTAGACAACTAACGTACGTCACAGCCAAGGTCGGATCTGTCATGATGGTGGAATCTCTTCCAGAATAGTATTAAATTAAGGAGCTATGCTGCCTGTAAATTGAGCACAGATGTGTGAACAGGATACTGTGAGCTTGGTAGCTTCCTGAAATATAAACTTAAGCTGTTTCTACACTCATGTCTTGAATGTCAGAGTTCTCCACCAGCACATGAAGGCACAAACAAAATACAGACGATAGTGAAAACATACATGACCTCTAGGGTGTTTCACCATTTTGTGAAACATTGTTTTATTTATTTCAGTGATAGTTTCCACTTGAGGATTCCTTTTCTCTGTGGCAACAAAACACACTGCAGTAACTTCTGTATGTTAAATTGAGATTGCTTGAAGATGGCTAACTCCTGCAGACAGGCTTAATGATGGACAGATAAAAAGTCACTAGCCTAGCAATGTCAGGGCTACAAACAGCCCATAAAATAACACTTAAAGTGACAGGCTCACTCTGCAACTCATGAGCCGTGACCTCATTCAGCGAGAACTGTTGCTGTGTTGTAAATGGGTATATGTTTAGTCAGTGATCATACCTATTTTTTTTTCAAGATTTTCAAATCATAAATCATCTTATAATCCAGATATCAAGTAGATGTAGAGCAGCTGTATCCAGAAAAACACAAAAAGTAATAATTGGACTGTCTGCCCAGATCGTATTAACTGTCTGATTTCTGTGATTTCAGCCAAATGAAATGCAATGTCTGACTCAGTGTAAACACAATAAACTTGTTCAACGCTGACTGAGAACAAAAGCATCAGGGACAGAAGGTGTGGAATTAGCAGGGCGCAGTTCTGAGATAGAGGGTATCAAAAGATTACCTTCCCAGCTAGTAAACATATTATGTAGCAAAACCTATATCTATGGTTAAAATCATGATGTAGATAATGTTGAAATGATTTTAACAAAAGTCAGGACAATTAGGCTCTACAGCCATATTATTCTGGTTTTGTTCTATAAAGTTTTAATGACCATTTTTAAAAGGGAACTGGATGAATTTCATTTAAATAGTAAAACCGAACCTTGAAGTTATTTTTTAAGCTAGCTGAAAAAGGATGTGTCCCTACTCCTCTTTCTATAACTTGTGTTTTCTTCCCAAAATCAAACAGCTTAACGAATGCTCTCTGTCATTTCATTAGGACCTGTTTTGACTCAATCATGTAAACAGATGTAGCAGAGAAAGGTTCCTTCTGCCAGCAAGTAGAAATACAAGTGTTTGGAAAATACTTACCATATGGAAACCAGTGAGTCATACTGGAAGAGTGACTTGAATGCTTCTATGGATGTTTTTATACTGTATTTTTTAAAATTAGGTCACCATTGGACTTATAACTGCTTTAAATCCAGCTACTCTGCCTATGAGCAGTGAGTGTCAAAGTTAGGGTGGCCAATTAATATCAAAAAATGTTACATTTGCTTAAATCAACACCTAAGCAATCATGAATAATATAATAAATAAATATAATATATAAATATAATGCTCTGATGCAAAAATGAAAAAAATCGGGGAGCTGTGGTTGATTCAGGACTGTAACAGAACTGCCAATCATTTCATTCGGTAGAATACAAATCTAGCTGTCTCTTGCTAGTTCTCCAAAGCTGCCTACCCCAGCTTTAAGTAAATATTGTTTTAAATTCTAAAATGCACAGGAAGTCAATGCAGTGCAGTAGGACTGGAGTAATACATGGTCTGTGTAGAGTGGAGCAGAGACGCCTTGCTGCATTAGAACCAGTTTCTCACCCGCAGTTGCTAAACCATGTAAATAAGTTGCACTATTCTAGGCGCGGGGAAACAAAGCCATGGATAATTTGCTCAACACAATTTGTATGGAGCAAAAAAAAAAACCTTGCAGATACCTGGCTAAAGAATTTACATTTTCTGTGAAAAGCACATGATAATAATTCCTGGAACTTAAGTTTGAATTGAACTCTGAATTCAAAGAATCCAAACATTATCCTCTTTTGGCACAAAGAAAAAACAAAATAAACCTACAGTATGTAATTTGAGGGTCACAAAGCTTTTTCTCTGTAGTATGTCATCAGGTCCATTATGGAAAGAAAGGAGGGAGTGATGGCACAGCAATTTGTGCAAACCACTGATATAAATCAAGAGGCACTTCAGCAGAGAAAAAAACTTTTGCAATGTCACTTGATGTTTGCATGTGTTAAACTAGATTTAACAACATAATTCTTGGTGGTGCATTGCTGTGTTTAATGTGATGTTGCCTGACGGACAGCAGTAATGGAGAATAAATCCCAGGTTCAGGTACTGTTTGATCATAAATCACACTCAGACTGTTGGACAAAGTCAAATCCATCAGGCTGCAGAGCCACAGGGAGATGTGAGAATAAATCCCATGTTGCTTAATGATTTGTCTCAGCACACAAAAGATTGTTAAACAAACATAGAACTTCCACAGATACTTGTTAGGAAACGCATCTTTGCTTCACTGGTGGCTGGAGCTAAAATAGGTCAAACATTCTGCAAATAAACATCTCTATACTGAATACTTTGATAGAGAAACTTCCACTACATAAAAATATACCCTCTGCTATAATTTCAATCTTTTTGATTTATTTTTTATATCCATCCAAATTCAAGAGCCAAGGGGGGGTCCAGAGAATCAGAATGTATCATCTGCTCTGTGGCAGAAACCCAAGCACTGGGAAGGAGTTGAAAGGTTCGCTAATATGATGTTTTGCTGCTTGTTTCTTTTACTGCAAGGTCATCATAAAGATAAAAATAATCCCCCGTGACAAATTTGTTTTCAAAAGGTTTCACTCTCCTTCTCTATCATCTCCGAGAAATACTGCCCGATAGTGCTGACTCCAAGTGAATGCTTTGATCGGGGCCTGATGTATTACCCTGTCTTTCCTGTAATTCAAATGCCTCCACCGCTTGTTTTGGGGAAGAACATGGGATTGTGAAATGGTCATTTGGGAATCCTACTAAAGGGCTTTTTTATTCCCAGACACATGTTGACGCATGTCAAATTTCTAATCTGATAAAAACCTGCGTGCAAACATTTGCCAATGAAAGGTAATAGTGCAAATGCAAATACGCAGCCCACTGGTAGGAAGGACCATTTATCAATAGAGCTTGATATTGCAGGCAGCAATTTGCTTGTCCTGGCCAGGGATCAAAATGAGATGAGAATCCTGCAATTGATGCTTCAAACATTGTTGATAAATTTGTCCAGAATGGGACTGCAGTCAACATGTAAGATATGAGACAGCAGAAATTATCCACCCAAAGAGCTATAATGACTTGCTGAACTATGGGTGTTGTGTTAGGACTCTAATTGAGCTTCTGAATAATGTTTACATTTTTAGTTTAGTCTCCCAGTCTCCATAAAATTTTAACAGGGCAAACTACAGTATATAAAGTAGACCGATGTTGGTTATCATTACTAACACACGACTTGTTCCCTGGCAATTAGCCTCAAAGATAAGCTGGCTGATTTATACCAGAACCAGTTACAGAATGGCCAATTATTTTTGTAAGAAACACTGCCATTTGTAATGAGCAACAATTCAGATAGTAGGCTAAACCTAATTTATACATTATGTGAGCACTAACAAGCTGTCAGTATACGTGTGTTACAGCTGTGTGTTTCCCTGTGATGTGTCCATGTTCCTTTTCTTTCTTCTGGTTTTGCCCCCGGAGTGCTCCAGCTAATTACTGAATGAGGTCCACCTGGCCTTGGAAGGCAGTCTTTAAAAGCTCCTGTGCCAGCATCAGAGGGAGGCTTTTTGATTTGGGATTGCTGGTCTTGCTGCCTCTCAGCTGGGGAGTTTTGTGTTACGTCCTTGTGTTTTTGATGGTCTTGATTTATTGTTTTGTTACGTTAATAAATTCCACTGATTTGGTTCTTATAAAGGTGTTTATCGGAGTTTTTGTTTGGGTCAGTGTTGGAGAATTTTTCACCCCATGTAGCCACCAAAGGGTGGAGTGTAACAACCTGGCAATATAGTCAGAGCACGCTAAGCTGGAGAATATTCCTGTGTGTGGCTTCTAATTGGCTTTCTTTGGTACAATAATAGCATATATGTGCATGAAGAGGACTTGAACTTGACTGAGTGAACTGGTGACAAAATTTTGCCCATCTGTCATATAAGTGATGCTCATAGCCAGTCAAAGCTAATTATAATAGACAGCACGACAGCACATCCATTCTCTGTTTTGACCATGTCTTATCTTTTCTGTGCTAATGGTAAAATGCAGCATTGATACAACCTAATGACCTCTCTTGTGTTAGTCCCCTAAAATAAATTAGGCCTCCTTTAAAAAAGAAAAAGGATGTCTGTTAAAAGGTACTTTGAAGAAAAAGCCAGAGACATGAGCCTCTGCTTTTTGTTGATCAATATTATTTCAAAGCCACTTCCTCTTTAATGGCTGGCTGATCAAGGTCAGCAAAGCATAAATCTTTCCATTGCATTTTTATTGGAACTAAAATGAAAAAAATAAAATTTAAAAAGGCTGCAAGGACTTTGTTCGATGTTACTTCAGTTTAACTGGGCCTATTACACAACTATTGCAGCAATATAATCAGAATTAACCATTCCAAGCAAAAATGTCTATTTTCATACATGAGAAAATGCTTGGTTTATAATTACACAATGATGCTAATGTTGTTTTCGACTGATTGTTAGCCGGAAAAAGCTTCTGTTCCAACATGGCTGATTCAGATCTCATCTTTTCTGCCTTTAGAGAAACTCATGTACTGTATGAGCTTCACCAAATGCTCACAAAATGTGAAATACTTGGTTGGCCTTGTGTTTTTTTTTTCTTCAGATGCCTTCACTGAGGACGCTTTACTAAGAAAAGCCAATGATGACCCACGTCACAGCATCATAGGTGGAAATCTATTATCTCAGAGTTTCTATATTGTGTCAAAAGCTGACACTTTTTAAGCATTTGAAGGCCACAGACGTTTGTCATATTTTTTCATCCACTTTTCTTGTTAACGGTAAAATACAGAAAACACAGAATCAACAAAGAACAAGGCGAGTAACATTTCTGTGGTCAGTTGCCCAGCAACTGTGTTCTTTCTTATATAAAGTTGGTCTCAATGCAAAATTATGGTAGCACAACTTAAATTGTCACTGGAGCTGAGCCAACTCAAGTTGAGGCCAGGGCAAGTACCCTGTGCATGCTTCATGCTAAGAATGGGGTTTCCTAAACAGTCTTGCAGGGGTTTTCATCCACATGTCAGTGTTGGAAATGCCAGGACAGCGCTCCTGTTTTCTACAAGAGAACCTGAAGTCAAAAAGGTGGGTATTATATATATATATATATATATATATATATATATAGTACTGAAAGTCTGGCTTTGCAGTAGTCACATGTTTAATTTTTTATTTAATTGTGTGCTTGATGTTACACTGTACACTTGCCTGCTAACTAAGTAGTCAACCAATGTTAGCATGGTAAACAACTGGGTTTGAAAAATTCCGTGTCTATATGGACCGCTGAGTCACTATGCATAGTACAGAAGTGCATTGGGCCAGTCACAACAAAATAGCCGAATGTCAGGGCACAGAGAACTTTGAACCACTGTTCGTTTAAGTATTACATCAAAATGAATATTGTTAACTAGCGTAATTTATTTTTAATGCCCATATAGCCTACGGGGTTTACCATAAGTGTGCCCCACACCTCATGTCATTTTGTCAAGGAATTTGCGAGTTACGTTACACTCTCTTTAGAATTTAAGCAATGCAATATAGTGGTTCTGCATTAAAGCCTTTCTTTGATAGGAACTATGGTGGTAAGTTTATTCAATTTGTTTGAAAGAGGTATTTAATTATTTTAATTAGACTTGAGCCGGATACTCGGCACTGAGTGTCTGACACTTTCTTGCTGTATTTTATAAAAAAAAATAAAGGTAGTTGTGGTATAAATTAATTATTTAAAATAATATTACAAATAAAGTTACACACACACACACACACACACACACAGAGGATATGTTTTCGTTATCTGGCTTCACTAACCCTAACAATCGCGATCGGGATAAGCGGCACCACGAAGCTGGTTATCAACT